>BLSF01000103.1:0-52063 GCA_012862575.1 Parietichytrium sp. I65-24A | reverse complement strand
AGAGCCAGAAGTGATGAGAATCACACTTCAAGTTTCACGATGTTTGTTCGACCAATGTCACTGAGTGGATGGGGCCTCTGGTTTGCACGACAACGGAGACGTTGATCCTCAGGGCCTAGGTCTGGTATGAACCTAGCCGTACCAGTTCCTGGGCCCGGGCACGTGCTTGGGAATCATGTGGGGAAAGTTTCAAAGCGATTTGCACGTTGCTCACCATGTCCTGAAATTTAGTTGAGCAGTACGACTTCATCGTATACATGAGACTCTCGTCGTGCTCCAGATCCTCTCGTTTCAGCGCGACTAGCTGCCTCGGCGTGATGTCAGCTGCGGATATTTCGGAGGTTATCTTTGTTTTCTTCTGCACCAGAAGAGCCAGTCCTTCGTCGACATATCGCATGGCCAGGTCACACCTGCCTAGCTGCTTCAGAGCTGTTGCGAGGAGGTATCTCGTGGCGAATTCGAAAGGAGTTTGTTCCAAGAGAGGTTTCAGTATGTCATGCGCCTCCTGATGCTTGTTGCCCTTGATCAGCTCGAGGCCAAAATTGTACCGAGTGTGCTCACTACTTGGGTTCACCGCATATGCAGACTCCCAAAGTCGAAAAGTGCTACTCCATGCATGACTCCGCTCCGCAACTTGCACTCGATATAGAATGCAAAGTGCTGTAATGGCAATGCAAATGCGATTGTCGAGCCCGCTGTGAATAAAACTTTCGGAATTTAGCCTGCGCGAAACGTGGACAGCCGACTTTGCCACCAGGAAGCAAAAGCCGAGGCTTGGTAGGTACATGAATCTCTCACCCTTCATGGAGCCGATAGGAACCAGCAAACTCGAAGACATCAGGAACGGGAAAAACCCAAGACCGATCCCTCCTATTAAAGATGATCTTGTCATCGCTGAAAGCTGCTTCCAGCCGTCATAGAGGGTCGCCTTTAATAGACGCGCCACGAAGAGCCAGAGCCCGAAAATCGGGATGATGCGAATGTCAGAATAGCTTTCCACGAGTCTAATACTATCACCAGACCAATCGCAGCTTAGGGAGTGGGGAATCAGAAGGGAGTATAGGTACGAGCAGTACACGAAATTCAGAGTGAAAACTCGTGTGAATTGGCTCGTAGCGAATGCGGCCGGGTTTTGCTTTTCTGAGATGTTGGCATAAGTGTTTCCGTTCTCGCGCAGTCTCCAAATAGCGAGAAGAGCTGTCAAAACGGCCAAGATACTAGCACGAATTACGAAAAATTTGGCATCTTCCCGGGCGGACTTTTGGGTCGCAGAATCTGGAAGGCGACGAAACAATCGCCAAAGATGCGCGGGAGCCAGTCCAACCCTACAAAAGTCAAGTAGGCAAGCGGACATTCCGAGTGTGATCCCGGTCTCCTTGGAAAGAACAGAGAGCAACATGAATAAGCCAGTAATCAGGCATGCTGTACACGAACCCTTAGCCGAGTAAAGACGACGCCTGCCGAGCACTTCCGCAATGAGCAAGTAAGAAATGATACCAGTAATATAAAAGACACTCATGAGCAACTCTGCGCGCCCTGTAATGTGGCAAACAGCTTCGGTGTGGACGGGGTGCATGGCGAACAAAACCCCCGTCAGCAAAGGAATCCAGGCGTCCGAATCCACCAGCGAAATCAACAATGTGGCAAGAGCGCAAACAAGAGCGTGCAGACACAAATTCACAGCGTGGAACCAAAATGTGCTCTGTGTTCCCTCCAGCAAGAAATTAGCTTTCAGGGTCATTGACGTGATGGGTCTGAATGATTTGTGACTTTTTTCCGATTTTAACGGGTAACCCCAAAAGTCAACGCTCCACAGCTCTTGCCAAGACCCCTCGCGGAGCGCAGCATTATTCAATATAGTCCCGTGGTCGTCGTAAACAAACTCTCCGTTCAGCCAGTCCAGATCCCAGTACGTGCCGATTGCTAGTGCGCTTGCACACAGCGCCGCGGGGATCGCACGCATGCCTTGAGTTTGCCAGTCTGTGAAGTTTGTGCCTGCCAAAGCCGATCGTTGGTTTTGCGGCTCCCTTCACCTGATGTATAGTCTTCAAATGAATTGATTTGAAGGCACAAAAAAAAAGATTCCTGGCACAATCCCACCTTTAACCGGTCAAGACAGGCTCCAAAGTGCCTCCCCGACGGCTTTCGTTCACCAAACCCACGAGGCCCTCGTCTTGCAGACTCATCTACTCTTGGGAGACGCCCTTGTTTTCGGGAACCACAGCGAAATTAGCGGTAGACGCTACAAGTCAATCAGTGCGAGTACCGTGCTCAGACTTTGAGGGCTTTGGCGGTGTCCTCGGGTACTCGCGCTTGAGTTCGCACTCAGCTCTTGCACTGTGGCTACTGTGGCTACTGTGGCTACTGTAGCTACTGTGGCTACTATGGCTACTATGGCTACTGTGGCTACTATGGCAACTATGGCTACTGTGGCACGGAAACCGCCTAATGTGCGTTAGCTCTCACAGGTACTAACCGATAGTAATCGCTGCTAAAGTACCTCGGGGTGTCAGCGTTTCTCAGTGTGTCTCACAGTCGTCCGCACAGCGACCTGAGCTAAAGCCACGAGACTAGGACCGCGCTTCAGCTCACCGGCGCAGGTGCACACAGCAAGAGAGCGGACGTTTTCTTTGTTTTTTTAAACAGTGTGAGCCCACCCACCCCACCTTCTTTGTTTTGCTCGTCTCCCTCCAAGGGACGCGAACCAATTCTCTCCTATAGAGTATGTCCGACTGGAATTTCTCTCCAGAAGGTGATGGCAACTTCAGGTTCTGGTGCAGCCGTGGGAGTGGGACAGTTTGGCGCTTTACGTATTCTGAAGAGCAGGCCTGAGAGTGACCGTGCTATGGACATTCTGACGCAGTTGGCTAAGGCGGTGGAACCGGTGATGCTCAAACATGGCTGGAAGGTGCCGAAGCTGGAAGAGTTCTGTCCCAAGAATGATGGCCTCCTCGGAATGAACTGCAATAAAGGCGCGAAAATCCTTATTCGTCTTCGCCGAAACAATAACACATTCTTGGAGTGGGTCAATTGTGTTGGAACACTGCTGCACGAGTTGGTGCACAATGTGCATTCAGCTCATAGCGCGGATTTCTACAAGATGCTGGACCAGCTTTGGGATGAGTTTGAGGGCGGCGCAAGGTTCTCATCGTCATCTTCTTCCTCGGCTGGGATCCCGCAAAGGCCCGCGTTTGTAGGGAAGGGCCAGCAATTGGGCGGCAAAGCGCCCGGTACGACGCAGGCTGAGCGTCGCCGTCTTTTGGCGGCTGCGGCACAAAGGCGCAAGCTGTTCCAAGGCTCGGGACTCGCACTGGGGAAAAGTTCAAACCCGCTGCGAACCTGGAAGGAAAATGTCCGCGAGGCAGCGGAGGCTAGATTAAGGGAAAGCGGGTCATGTTTGACCGTTTCGAATGGGCATAAGGTTATTGAGCCCGATGAGCACCAAAACCCTGAGGCCTCTCGAAAGACAGACCGGAAAACAGAAAATGCAGAGTGGGTGTGTCCTCGCTGCACGTTGCTGAATCCAAGAAGTAAGACAGAGTGTGAAGCCTGTAGCTGCCGGGAAGCTCTTAGAAAAGACAGCGCGTTTCGTGCATGGCAGTGCAAGCATTGCACATTTCAAAATGAAAAGATACTGGAGACCTGCGAGACCTGTCTTCGCCCAAGGGTACAGGGCGCCAGCGCTACTCCAGAACGGGAAGCAGCAACTGGAGGTGGGCCTGCAGAGGTTGTTGACCTGAATGACTCAGCAAGGCAAACTAAGCGAGTCAAAATTGTGGAAGAAGACAAGTCCACCACAATCAAGCCTACCGTCCTTGATCTGACCACGTGTGACTGAATAAGTGAACAACGATTACAAAGTGTGTACAATCATTATTTTTAGCTTTCAGGAAATAAATTAAAACAAGAGGGAAAAGTGCAAGTAGATACAGCTCGAGATTGCCGGGTTGACGACTAGTGTGGAAAAGTGATTAACTCCGCGATCTATGCTGGAAACCAGCAGTAAAGGCCGCCTCTACAAAAAGAGCCCCAGAGTTAATCCAAATCACCTTCGCACCCTGACAACTCATCATTTACAACAATGGCATCAATGGCTGCGCGAGCCAACGCCACAAAAACCTGAAAAAAATCAGCTCCAGCCTCGTCAATGGTCACTTGAGTAGCTTCGTGGAACATGTCCTCTAAAGCAGAAGGCTGAGATCGATCTCCGCTACGCTGCAAGAAGGAGGCGATCTGGAAGAGGGTGAGTCCACGCTTTGCTCCCATTTTCAGCAGTGTGGTACTCATCCAGGTCGAGAGCTGTGCGCCCTCGTCCAGCCCAATGGAATGAAGCTTGAGAACATCGTCAAAGGTATCGATTTCCTCTACCGAGTTCAACAGCTCCTGAGAAAACGGCTGCTTAGCTTGAGGGTATTGGAGCCACTCAAAAGAAATATTTCCGAGTTGCCCGGAGAACGCCGAAGGAAATGCGGAGCCGTGGTCAATTGGAGTCAATTTCCCCGTGGCTTTGTGCCGCATAATGTTGCCGCTGTGGCGGTCACAGTTTAGGATCCTCATGTCCAAGATTCCGATCCTGTGAATGTCGTCCACAGGGAAAACACCGGGGCCAAAGTCCTCGGCGTCTTCGCTATCCTCCACGAACGCCTGTGCGGCTCCAATTTGCTGTTCTCTGCCATGCAGAGGCAGTACAGCAATCGTGGTCTCAGGGACGCCGGCGATGCCATTGTCGACCGTGTAAGCAGCAAACTCTTTGAGAAAACCTTCCCCTCCTGTGGTGTCATTCTCCTCCTCAGCAGGCTTGAAGACTACACGCCGAGACTCGTCTTTGGTGCGGATGAAATAGACTCCACCGGTGCCATTGGCCGCTGGCTCCGCACTTGAAACATCCAGATCTTTTAGCAATTCGATCGAATCTAGGTTCTTGGCGTCAAAGCCACGGGGAGAAGGCTGTTGGCTCGAGACGACTCCGGAGATGCGCTGTTCTTCCTCAAAGTTCGCAAATCCGTGCGAGTCCAGATCTCGGCTAGCGTCGGCGTGAACAAAGGCCTGCACGCCAGCGTCTCCGCGAGCAAGGCTCAACAGCCCGTCGGTGGAGATGCTCGAGGAAACTACCAACATTTTTTCCAAGATGTACAGCCCAACAAAAAATCTGTAGAGCTTTGGGGGTAGAACTCTGGATGACGAGTCCGTCTTCGAACCTTGAACTTTGGCGATTGCGTCCCTCACCGCGGGGGAGATCGTGAAGCTTGTAATTTTTCTCTGGTGGCACGGCCAGAAGTCGTTCCACCAAGCTTTCGAGGACTTGGAAGACTGACTTCAAAGAGCAGCAAGGAGATTCGCGATTGAACCAGAATGCGGGACTGCTCGAAAACCCAGACACAGCTCCCCAACTAGGTCTCAGGCGGGGAGAAAGTTGATGTGGAGCAAAGATAGAAACGTGGCGAAACCGCACAATGTCCCGAAATGGAGAACGAATGTCCCAGACCAAGACCTAATCGGATATCTACTAGAATCCCTAATAAAAACGGCCAAGAAGGTATTCGTTCCTTTGTTCTTTGTGTTCGGACAAGCTTTTCCGCGGCTTGCCTTGCGCTCGACGACGAAACTGCCTTGAAAGAGCGCTTCTTTCGACGCCTTGAGGCGAGAGGGTGAGATCGCGCAACTTTTCTGGCCCAAAAGCTCGCCGAAGGCGTTGAGCGCGGAGAGAAAGGACAGTTGAATAGGGCTCTGTAGAGCAGAAGCGAAGCCAATCAGCCCCAAAAGGCAGTACGCCACCAGTGCAATATGTGCGCAGCTCTGCGTGCAGTGATGGGCAATGATTCGCGATGTCCGCGGTGAAGCGGTGAAGCGGCGAACGCAAAGGCGTCAGCGACGACTCTCCCTTTCTCCTGTCTAGCCTGAGGCCACCGCCCCTCTCGCGCAGATGCTCCGAGCTCTTTATTTCCACTTTGCCCACACTCCAGATTTGCAATGCGGACAAAGGAGACTATGGAATACCACGGAGGCGACTTGACAGACAGATAGATACTCTATCGGAGGGCTTACTGGGTGATAGTGGATGCTAGTGGCCGAGCTAGAGTGAGAGAGGGGCGTGACAGGGAGCAGTCTCAGCAGATATCTCTAGGTCGCAGTAGTCTCTGGAATTCTTCTGTTCTGGAGACAAGTCATCAAAGTTCGGATTGTGAGTGCACCCTCCCTACCCTCTGTACCATACCTCTCTTCGTAGGATCCACTAGCGGGCTCTCACGATCCTTTCCCCACCAGGGAGGATTAAAGTATCTGATAAACGCTCTTATGCACGCCATTGCAGGGATCCCCTACATTCCATGTAAGGCAAACCAGCTTCCCTTCAATGCTAGTAACTACTACAATTTTCTCGTGTAGGGGAGCATAAGAGTGGCTAAGCAGGTGGGTGGGAGCTTGGAGAGAATTCTTCCAGACTCAAAAAGAAGATGACGTAATGGGCTCTTAATGTTTAGCGTGAGTGTCTGTACGTCGAGCGCAGATCTTGAACTTCTTGAACGCCTCGAAGAACGCGCTCCATAGGAGGTCTTAGCGATTTCTGATTGGCCGATTTGCTCGCGCGCAAGTGCTTTCGTCCAAAATTCCAAATCCTTTCCTCCCTTGTTTTATCCTACTNCGCGCGCGTCAGCCTCGGCGATACGTCGCTTGTCCTCATCTGAATACGTTTTGCGAGGACGCTTTCTGAAATCGGGGTTGTCAGGGTCACCTCGAATGCGCTTTTGTGCGCCAGTTTGCTCCGTTGGTTTCAGGACAACGCCTGGTGGAAGTTCAGGGCCAGTCTGTGGTTTTGGCGTTGGTTCTGGCGGAGGCTCGTCAATCTGTTCAAACAAGTCTTCCACTCGCAGCGCTTGTGCACCCTCCTCTGTCTGCGCAGACGTTCGGTCGCGATCCGCCATATGGCGCCGTCCCCGCCCACTTTGGCGCTTGGGAAGCGCCTCGTTGACCTCTAGAAAGAGCTCATCCACTGGGGCTTCCGTGCTCGACTGCGACGTCATTGCGTGTATCTTGTTGCGGTTTTGCCTTTGAAGCTTTTGAAAAGCTGATCACCAAAAGCATTCTGGAAATTTACTTCTATTGTTTTGTAAAAAAATAGACGGAAGTTGGAAACCCTACTATTGAGTTTGCAAAACCTCTGTTATTCCCATGAAAATGTAGAATTCGAATCAGAAATCGAGAACCTAAAATTCAGAAATGGAATTAGAGCTGGCTTTACTCTTTGTGTCACTACTCGTTACCGGTACATCGGTTCACAACTCAGAATAAAATAAATCAGAATTCAGAACTTCAGAATTCAGAAGTTCTGCCTTCACAGTCTGATTATTGCTAGGCTAGCTAGGACAAACGTCACATCGTTCAGTTGTCAAGACAAATTTCAGAGCAATTTCGTTGGATTATCAATACCCGTACCGTTCGTTAAGTGTATGGAAAACGCCATTATTCGAGAAAACTCCTCAAGATAAGCAAACGGTAGTGGAAACAGTGGTACCCTCTGCCATATTGGCGTTGGATCATGGTCTGCGGCAGAGAGTAATAGTAGTAGTGTGAGACTTTTGATCAAAAGATCAACTTGATCAAGAAATGGAGACCATTTCTGCCAGCGACTTGCTCGCCAAGTCACAAATTTGTAGTTCTCGAAGCCGCAACTTCGAGTCCAGGGAATTGGGATCTGGCGATTGGCTCTCCTCAAGCAAAGTTTTGCGGCGGTGGAGGAGCGCCATCGCCATTGGACCTGCACCTTGCAACGACTTGCATTCCAATTCTGGAATTAGAAGCTCCCAAAGATCTTCGTCCTCGTTTTCCCCGTCATCGGAGCCGTCCTCACAATTTGCGTTCTCACCGGAACACTGGGAGCTGCGACATTGACGCAAAATTTCCACAAGAGATGCCACTCCTCCTTTTGGGGCAGGATGAAAGATCGCAGAACATAACGCAATTGCGGAGCAATCCATTTCATCCAGACAACCCTCGTGATCGCGTAAAAGAGTGACGCTCGAGGCTTGGACTTGCTCTGACACAGAAGCCCAATCTGCAGGGGCTAGAGAAAAAACATAACATGCGATTGCAAGAGTGCCAAGTGAGCATTTCAGTTTGTCTGCGGAGATCTCTATCGTGAAGGTTTGTTCCATCCCATCCCACGGGGACTCCTGCATTATGCCCGAGGACTTGAGAACTTCGAATTTCGAAAGCCCGATGGTTTCCAACGCTGTATTCACTTCTGCACCTTGACTCGTACCATTTTCTGCTGCAATACGGAAAATTTGGTCAAATGTGAAACTAATTACGTCGTGCAACTTGACATCATCATCCAAACAGAACCCGCAGCGATAAATCAGCTCTGCAGCGCTAACTTCGTCCCCGTAAGCCTGCGTCAATTCCGTTCCCGGTTTAATAGTTCTGATGGCCTGGCCAACAATTTCAGCTTCGCCGCGCGATATCGATTCTTCGAACTCCACGTTGGGACGGTTCCGGTTTGAACAGTTCAAAATGTACACGAATGGGGCCACGCAGGTTCCGAACCACGGGTTCAAGTGCGAGAGGACTACACCGCAAGCACGAGAGTAGGTCTCGAAGTTAATGTTGAGCTGCGATTTGACTTCCTCAAACTCAGCCCGGAGCCTCTCTTGCTTCACCCTTATCACCTCCTCCAACTCTGTGCCTTTGAACCTTTGCAAACCATCTTCCCACAGCCACGGCAGCTCGCGAAAGCTGTCAATATCAGGTAGTGTCCGCACAAGAGGCTCCCAGCCAGACAAATTGCTATTTTCGGTGGCGTCGTCTCTCTGCAAGACTTGGAATAGCCTCAATACATGGTCTTTCTGCGTGTCGCTCAATATTGCATCGTCTTGAGCACTCTGTTCCCCGCTTTCTTGTGTCCTCGCACCGAAGCAAGCAGCACGGGGTATCTTGAAGAGGACTTTGCCTTTCTTGATTGTGCTTTTGGAGACCACACCAAGCCCGTGTATCACTTTGGCAGGGTCGCGCGTCAGCTCTACGCAGCGGGAGTCCCACCACACGCCGCGGTCTCGCAGCCAGCCTTCGAAAGCTTCAACGTCAGAGCCCTCCAACACAGGCACTTCGGTGCGCGCTCTTTTGACGGCCTCCGTCATTTTGAATTTGGAATATTCACTGCGATCTTGCCAGGACTTGCAGTGGGTGGATTCACTCGGCCCTCGAAGACAAGTCTCTGCCTGGGCAGTCCGCGCGTCGAACACCGGTTTTTAAATCGAGGGTCCCGCTCTCCGCTCTCCGCTCTCCACTCTCCGCACTCCCACTCCGCACTCGCAGGTGTGTGGGTGTGTGGGTCTGGGTGTGGCCGGGGACAGATATGGACAAACGTGACAGTGACACACAGGCGACACAGGCGTGTGTGATGTCGTGTGGTTGTCAGGCACAAGCAACTCGAAAATGACAACCTTAGTTATCCTATGTTTTCCTATATCCTACTTCCTATTTCTGCAAGTAGCTGGTCCTATCAACTACGAGATGTTACATGCTAAGCATGCCCCGAGTACTACTACTGATCGAACTGATCGTGATGCAAGAAAAAGGTTGTGATAAATTGGTTCGAGCTTGGAGAAGAAAAAAAAAGAGCTCTGGAGGCGGTTGAGGACTCCTCCGGCTTGAGAAACATTGCAAGTCGGCCAATGGCCAGCTCCTCAAGCATGATGCTCGCACCAAAGCTGCTTCGCCTGATAGTGCTCAGCTCAGCTCTGTCAGGACTTGGCATGGTCGGCGGGAAAGTAGGCTACCGAGACCTGGTGCGTGACCAGCTCAAGGCTGGCTGTTTAGCACACAAGGCGCTCTTCGAGGCTATTCCAGACTACTCGTTGGAGGACTGGTGCGGCGATGGGGAGGGTATGACGCGAGCTCTTGATGCGAACGACGATTTCGTGTCAGATTTCAACGAGTATATCGTTTCGACAATGGGAGCGCCTCGATCAACACTCTCAGATGCAAACACTATCGCCTCCGTGCTTTTGTCGTTGCAAAGACACTGGAGCAGAGACGGGGAAGAACTTCGGGACCAGTCGATGGGCCGTATCATTCGATATCTCAAGGATTCTTTTTCACAAGATAGCGAGGAACTTGTACTCCAGGTCTTGGTTCCTGGAGCTGGCCTTGGCAGACTGGCCTACGAAATTGCCTCTATTTCGCCTCGATTCAAGGCAATCGCCGTAGAGATCGACCCGGTTCTTGGGCAAATGGTATCATATATCTCCACACTTCAAGGCCCAAGATCTATTTATCCTGCGTTGCACATCAGTAATAACTGGGAAGCCAGTCAAGATCGATTTCGCGCCGTGGCTGTCCCTGATGTAGACCTCTTCAGATCGAACGTCGACTTTGACTATATGGTCGGGACGTTTCCAACCCAGGCACCACAGAGCGCAGATATTGTGGTCACAAATTTTTTCTTGGACGCGGGTGATCCTGTGGAGTTTAGCGCCGCTATTAAATCTATTCTGCATTCAGGAGCCGTGGAGAGGGAACTGTCCGATGAGTGTGGCCATGCCCAGACAAGAATCTGGGTCAATGACGGTCCTCTTGTTTACCCTTATGCAAACTTTGGAGATTTGCAGTTGTCCTGGGACCTGCTCAAACCTGTCATCACGCACTTGGGATTTCAATTTATTGAGGAAACGCTACATCCATGCGTATTCGAGCAAGTCAGTGGGCAGATGGAACAGCGAAATATCACCTGCATATATTTCGTGGCTGCCTTGCCCTAATTGCACTTTTGGTTTTATTTAGCTTGCGTTTTCCCGCCCCGGCAATTTGCTTCTCCGAAAGTCATGAGCATTTATTACATAACGGTCAAGTCCACTATCTCCTTTGCTGTATCTTGCAGCTCAAACAGTTCTCGAATTACAAAGTGCTGATCCAGCGTCTGGCTGATACTCTGGTATTGCGATTCTGTCAAGCTCCTCCCATAAACCTTCAAGATACCACAAACATATTTCATCTCTTCAGGCAGTGCATGCTCCTCTTCATAATCTCTTAGCGCGAGCTGCCATGAACCGGAGGGGTCTTGTGAGTTTTGTGGAAGCCTTGCGGCAGATGGCACAAGAACTTGCACTTGATACACGTGATTGTGATTAGATTGGGAAAAGCTGCCCCCCTGCTCGCGAGAAGACATGGGCACCTCTGCTCTGTCAGAGTTTTCAGCATCAGTATGCACGGAAAACGTCACATTCTCTAGCGAACTCAAGTCTTTCGCCTGGCCCTCGCAACTAGACTTTATGCTCTCACATTGCGTCTTTGCCAGAGCTAGCGTTCCAGCTTCACAAGTGATGCGCCAGCAAAATCTCGAGTGCCTATCAAGGATAAAGTCAGCGTTTGCGACAACAACGCCATCCTCGAGAACTTTCAAAACTACTTCGAGGAGAGTCTCGAGGACGCATTTTAAAGCTCGAGCTTTACTTGGCCCGTCAAATGCTTTACCTTCACCGCAGCAAATGAGGACACAGGAGCTTGTGGCAGTCGCGATGTTTGAGAGCTCAACGATGTCTGGCTGATATTCGCTGTCCTCCTTTGGGTTGCCACGCAAACCTGGAATCTTTCCCAAACAAGACGAGTTTCCTGACTCCATATATTTCATCACGCCCTCAAACATCAGTGACGAGAAAAAAATCGCCAACACCAAGGCCCATACGATGACTGCAAAAATATCAGATGTGATGAGCTCGTTGGATAGAGACATGCTGGCAATTAAAAAGCCGAGCTCTCCCCTGCCAACCATCGCTGCGCCAAGAGCCACCCTCTCCACCCTAGTGAGGTGGGTCGCAATCGCTCCGACAAAAAGTTTTCCCAGAATTGCACATAGCATGCCGACAAGCAATCCTTTGCTGAAAGCTTTTGCATTGAACATTTGTTGCACCGGAATTGCAAAGCCAATCACAGCCCCGAAGAAAAACCTCAATAGACCGTTGGAAATCAGTTTGCAGTTCCTTTTCCAAGCTTGTAATGGCCCGGTGCGATTGATGAACCAGGTCCCCGCAATGAAAGCGCCGAGCAATGGGGACCCGATCAAAGCGCCAACGCAGCTCATGGCAGCAAGAACAGCTAGCATCCCAAAGACAATCCATTCCTCTTCTACCACAGTCTTCAGTTTTAGTTTTGGGAGTAGCCACATCCCCAGCACTCCTACCCCCACAGCAAGAAATCCAACACCAGCGATCAGAGTCACAATTATTGCACTTGCACCACCGCCTCCGTTGACATTGACCAAAGCAATGAGAATGACAAGAGACAAAACGTCATCAATGGCTGCAGCCGCCACGATGGTCTGCCCAAGTGTGGAGCTGACCAGATTTCTTCCTGAAAGCATGGCGACTGCAATTCCGACAGATGTTGGAGCAAGAGAACACGCAGCCGCAAACGCATCTGGCATTGCACTGATTTCATAGGCGTACACGAAGATCACTAAAGTGAGCCCGATCGGTATCGCCATTCCCATCACGGCAATGATTGCAGCTTTGGGACCAACTTTCAAGAGAGTCTTCAATTCCATTTCCATTCCAGACTCAAACAGCAAGAAGCCAACTCCAAGCTGGCCAAGCATCTGACAGGCAGAGTTACCCGAGTTGGTGAACGCCGGCACCACAGCAAGTACATTTGGACCCAACACTACCCCCACTAGGATCTCCCCGAGCAGCGATGGGAGTCCGATTCTCCAGAAAACCTTCCCTCCTAACCACAGACATGTACCAAAGCACGATACGCGCAGCAACAGGAGGTAGTCTGGAGGAAGGTCCCACATGGCTTGGCTGTGACTAGCCGCTCATGCGATGTGCACTGCGGCAGTTCGTGGCTTTGGAGCACTTTGTCAGATCACCTCAAGTTCCGAGTCGAAAAGCGAGCTCGGTTCCCTCCGCTTGCCCCAGCAAAGAAACCCGTTTCGGAAGCTTCCAAGCTCTACTCAAAGCGCACGAGGCAAGCCTCTTCGAACTCTTATCGGATTGCAAGCAAGCGCGCCCTTCACAGAGCCTCAAGGCGCCGAGCCCTTGAGCCCTTGCTTTCCTTGCTTACGTGCTTCAAACCTTGCTGTCTCCACAATCTCCACAAGCCAACTATTTCTCTGGCTAGTAGCTCTAGTCTATACAGACAATACTACAACCTGAGTCTTCAGAGTCTGTCTCGTGTTTTCCGCTCTACTACAATCTAGGCTAGCTAGACTAGACATAACGTTGGGTTTAGCGTTCACTGTGAATATCCGTTCACCGTGAACAAGACTCGGACTCGGACTGTGAGAGCGGTTTGCGGAGACAGACACTGTGCACCTCGGGTGGAACATCGCGCGTTGAGAATCCACGCCATCGGCAGCAGCGCTCCGCCTTGGCGGTGGTCAGCAACGTTTTCGGGCAGTTTCTTGAGCAAGAGTCCTCTTTCAAAGGAGTTGTTTCGAGACCGACAGTAAACAAACGCCGGACGAGGAGTAGTACGAGGAAGCATGGAGAGCAAGGATGGCCTTCATGAGGAGAAGAGCGGGACTCTAGCGGATGGTGAGTATGACGTGATCCTCCTGGGAACAGACATGAAGCAGTGCATTCTCGCACTGATGCTTCAAGAAAAAGGGTACAGCTGCCTCGTTCTCGACAAAAATGATTTCTACGGTGGTCAATGCGCAAGTCTACGTCTCAGCGATCTTGAAAAGCTGACCAACCAGAGCGCGTCTGAGTGCACTTCGGGATTTCGCGATTCTGAATTCTCCGTGGACGTGGCTCCTAAACTGGTGCTCGCTCGAGGGAAGCTCGTGCAGACTCTGCTGGACACTAGTGCGTCCGAGTACTTGGAGTGGAGACGCGTGGACGGGAGCTATGTGACACAGAAAGGAAAACTGCACAAAGTTCCTTCCACTTCTGTTGAGGCTGCCAAAACCCCTCTTGTCACAATGCTCCAAAAGAGAAAGTTGCGCGCATTTATAAAAAAATACCTGGAAGACGATGCAGAAGTTGAGACCCGAGATGGCTCTGAGGGGAAGGATCCGCACGAGGGAAAGCTCTCAGAGCAAGTTGCTAGCCTGAAGGAAATGTCTACAGAAGAACTGTTCCAGTCGAACGGACTGAACTCCGAAACGACGAAATTTTTGATCCGTGCAATGGCTTTATATTCTCGCGACGACTATGACAATGTCCCTGCTGTGGACACCCTTCGAGCGCTGAAAATCTACGCCAAGTCCGTCATGGCTTACGGCAAGTCCCCTTTCGTCTATCCATCGTATGGTGTCGGCAGCCTCGCGGAAGCATGCTCGAGGAGAGCAGCACTTTATGGTGCAAGCTTTATTCTTCGGAGTCAGGTGGAGTCTGTCCGGGTTCTGGCCAACAGCGCTGGTGTGGAGGTGTCTGCAGCAGCTCAAGTTGCTCGATGCCGTGTCCTAATAAGTGATCCTTCCTATGCAGCAGCTTTTGAAAAAGTGAAAGGCGTAAACCTTGGGCCGGGCGTGGAGATTCTTCGATCGATCCTTCTGCTCAATGCAAAACCCAAATGTCTTCCGAGCGGAGAGTCCTCGGCACAAGTCATTGTTCCTTCAGATCAGGTCCCCGGAAAATCCGAGCAGATCTATATGACCATACTTTCGAGCGAGCATAGCGTCTGCCCCAAGGGGATGTTCGTCGCGATCTGCTCCACAGTCCGGGAAACGAGTTGCAGCTCGGCATTTGAGGAGCTTCAACCGGCGGTGGAGCTTCTCGGTTCACAGCAATCTCTCATCAAGCGATTTGACATCGTCAACGAAGCATATCTTGACCCAGAAAATTCAATTGGCTCACAGGGCATCTTGGTTGCCAAGTCTGCAGACGCAACGACGCACTTTGAGTCTTCCATGTCTGATATTCAGAATCTCCTCGAAAAGTCACTTTCAATTTTGGCAAAAAAGTAAGAATTCAAGCAATCATCAATCATTCTGACAGGGTAGAAACCTGCAAGTGCACTAGTACACTACTAGCAGACTAGAGTAGAGTGCGTGTACGAACGTATACACTACACAGTTGGTACTAACAAATTGAGTTAGTGGGAGAGGGTGAGACATGGTGAGACACTCACTGATGCCATCTCTTCGCCGTTGCACTCGTTGCACTCGTCACTCTGCCAAATTTGCTCGGCGGTCTCGCTGTCGTGGAGCAGACGGCAGATACGTGAACATGCTCAGGACAGCTTGCGGTTGTCATTCGCGCCATTGAAGACACTGACACTGTGCTCTCGACCTCTCAGCCTCGAACGAAGTTCAAATGGGGAACACTCCTACTGCAGCTTCGCCTTCTGCTCCGGCTGGCGCGCGCTTGGCCCAAGAGAGCCATGGCGGATTCTTGGGCTACGCAATGCAAGATCGAGTGCAAGCGCTCTCGGCCGGCTCTAGGACACACGATGAGGTGGAGCTTCGAGAGCTCCTCGCCAACTGGAGAAAGCTGAATGAAGGGAATCTGAGCCGAGTCGCAAAGTCGCAGATATTAAAGCGCGCCGTCGAGCTCGTTCATCAAAGTTGCTCCGAGAAAGAGCGGATTGAGTGGATCTGGTCGGATGAGAACCTCCAGGATTTTGTCAAGGCTCTTGCCTCTTTGCAACAAAGCAATGACGAGGACTTGCAGCTCCGTTCTACTCAACTTCTTTGTGCTCTGATGTCAGGTGGAAGGAGCGTTTGGACTATAAAGGACCTCATTCCATTTCAAGACTTGATTCACCCCCCTGAGTCATTTCTAGTGAACAGGGTTCTGCTCGCGCATTGTGACTTGTTATCTTCACTGATGCCGTTATTCCTTTCGAGCAGCTCCGAAGTGGTAACTCACGTGACTGTACTCCTGTGCCTGCTCTTGGCTCGGCCCGGTGATGCGGAGAAAATCCGAGATACGCCCCTTTTAGGCCCCGTGATCGAAGCTTTAGTCAGCAACAGCCTCTCGCTGAATCCTAACTTGCAGTTCGTGTCGCTCTGTTGCCTCGTGGGGCTTTCTGGACATCTTTCTGTGCAAAAGCTGATGCTCTCTGCGGGACTCGTGGAGCACTTGGGTACTATCATATTTAGAAACGGTTCCGCACAGAATACGCGCTCTGCGGCCACTATTTGTCTGAGATTGCTTGTCCAACACAACCCAAACATGTGCTACAACAGCCTTGAGACGACTGTGGTAAATGGGCAATCCGTGATAAATTCCATTCTTTGTGCGGTGGACACATATTTTGGCTCATATCCAGACCATTGCAAAGCATGGAGCGTGACTTCAATTGCAGATCTCCTAATCATTTTGACCGTTTGCTCAAGGAACGAGAGGATGTTGCACCTTCTCCAAAATATACCGAATACACGATCATTGTCGGACGTTGGGCTGATGTGCTTTACTCAGTTTGGGCGATTTCCAGCTGCTGACGCTGATTTCCTCCGCGTACTGGTAGCGCAATTTTTGCTGCATTTAGCGATGCTGGAGGAAGGGCTACCAGCTTTGGTGAACGCGGGAGGTCACTTGCTATGTCACTTCGTTCTTGTGGAGTCCTTCTCTAGAGGTGGGCCGGGAGTAAACTTTGCGCACTTGCACGCGTCGAAAGACGACATTTCGCAGTGGCAATCGAGGCATGCTATGTATCGCGGGCGTGTCATTGTAAGACTGTCCGAGTACTTTGGTTCCTTAAAAGATGAAATGGATGCTAGAATCCCGGTGGATCAAATCGTGTCGGACGTTTTGCTTCCGGAGGTCCGAATGCTGTTGAGCACGGAGAACTGGTTTGATATCGATGGCGCCGAATCTGCGGCAGGGCGAGGAGCCCACGGCATGCATTTGAAACTGGCAGCTGTTGAGTTTGCTCTAACTGCCCTTGCGTCTCTTCTTCTCCGAAATCGATGGACAGCTGCATACATGCAGCCTTTAAGCCCTTTCTTTTCCCCAGTAGTCAAAGGTGCTTTTCAAAGCTACTTGGCCTGTCAGGGCTATGAGCTTGCCCAGTCCGAAGGTGAAGAACTCTCAGAAAGTGCTCAGGTTGCCAGTGGGCACGCTTCCGTTATTTTGCATCTATGCTCCCGAGTTTTGAGCACGCTTGCTTCGTGCTCCGAAATCTTTGACGGCGAGAACGAGCCTCTTTTAAAAGGTATGCTTTCTTTCTTCACAACGACAACCAAGGCTGGTGGCCCTCTGAATCTTTCTGTTCCGGAAGACTTGCTCCTAACCACAAACCCCTCGCTTCCCAGACCGCTTCTCGGGGCGTACGTCGAGCACGCTAACTTTGCGACCTTGGCTGCTTTCGTAGAGGCTAGTCTTGGCAAGGCTCTTATCCAGCTTAGTCTGCTCAAACACAAAGTTGACGGGGAATCTGTTTCAACAAGCGGAGAGAATTCCTCGGAGGAGTTACACGCGAACTTGTTTGGTGGCTCTAGCAATGCTTGGTCCGCAGAGAGCAAAAACGTTGCCCAAACAGTGAATAAAGATGTGCGTGGGGTCTACGCGCAGCAAATTGAGTCCAAATTAGGAACAATATGCGAATGGACTGCGTTCGCTCGCCAAATCGCCGATCAGTTCGCCGACGAGTACATTCTTGCCAAATGCATTTCTATAGAGAGGTTGGCCGTACAACTTTTAGGCTGGGATGTTGTCTGGAGGTCCATGAAGGGTGAGGGAGATAGCAAAAATACATCGCAAGATATCCCTTGGGACGAAAACTTTTTGGCCCAACTCAATTCTGCACTCGTTGCGCATCTTCTTCACGAAGGGGGGCAGAATTTTGCGTATGTGCGGGAAGTAATGCACCTTTTATATCAGCTGTCATGCCCCACTGGGCTTGAGAGGGATCATGGATTAGCGCTTCGTTTGAAGTTTGACAACCTTGGGAGCTTGCAGATCGACACGGCGGGAGTGCATGAGACGAGTCAAGGTGTGTTCTCCACCTCCCTTTCCGAGATGGTGGGCAACCCAGTGCATCCTCTTCGAGCTAATCTGAAAGGGTGCACTTCTCAGATTGTACCGAGCAAACTTCCTTGGGGTGTTCTGTTTCCCACAACGCATGACGGTGTCGCCGTACACAATGCGATTGTTGGGCCGAATGGAGAATTGTGCGAGGACACTTCGCAGTTCTCTCTTGCTGGGTGGACTGTAAGCTTTTGGATCAGGGAGCTTCGCGAGGATCCGAGCGTTTCGGAAGAGCAGTCACCAGAAGAAGACGAGGCTCCTTCCAGGTCACCTGGTCAACCCCAGACGGCCGTGCGGACCATCCTGTACTCGAGCTGTGGGAGCCATCCGGTTGCTCTTCTCGAAACTCCCAATGGACTGGAGCTTGGAGTTTTGCAAAAAGGTAATTCGGCTTATGAGACGAGCGAATCTGAGGAAAGGAGCTTTATTGATGCCTTTTTGTCAACTTTAACTCTTGATCGCCCGGAGCGTGCCGATTTGGACTATATCTGGCACGGTTCCGGCATCGCTATAGACAGACTGGACCGCGGCTGGCACCATGTGGCCATCCGCTGCGAGGGAGGGCACATATCGTACTTTGTGGACCACACTCCGCAGGCGGACAAAATCACGTGCAACGTTGCGGGGTCGTGTGTCGCGATGGTTGGGAACAACCCTGCGCTCGATTCCTCCTTTCATCCGAACTATGTTCTCGCGGATCTGCGATTGTACAGACGCCCAATCTCACCAAGCGTTTTAGCTGGTACCCCTGCGAGAAACATGTTAAATCGTCGTCCATGGGAGGCCGGAAGGCGATTGATGCATGAAATTGCCAGGGAAAACATTGGGAAACTATTTGCTCGGTCGCTGAGTTTGGTGCTGAACTCTGGAAGGATTGACGTTCAAATGCTTGCCGCCAAGGTGATCCTCAACATCATGTCTGAGAGGCAAAATTCTCTGCATCTAATTGCAAGCGGCGCATTGCACACAATGATAGCTCTTGCTCACGAGCCGTGCAGCACGATGCCGTCGGGGGGCTCTGTTGAGGTTGCGTCAAAGCAGCGCAAAATTACTTCTGCGCTGCTGAAATACGCCTTGGCAAAAATGCAATAAAGAGGCCGGGCACACCGTCTCGAGTTTCCTGTTTCTCAGAGAGCCAGCTGCTTTTGATTGGCTTGGTTGGAATATTATAGAAAGGGAGCGTCAAATTAGCACCTTTAGAGTGTGTAGATTCAGAAAATTGTAAACAACGCATTATGGGGTGAGAGTGACAGTCATAGAAAGCCTCACGCGAAATCATTGGCAAGGTCGGCAGAATGCAAAAGTTTTCATCCTGTCTCCATTCTTTTCAGATGCGTGTCAGTGGCAAAATGCCAAAGCAACTGGCGTCGGAGTCGTAAAGGTGTCAAACTGTTCGGAGAGTTCCCCAGTCTCCTGGTCAATATCGAATATTACAATTGAGTCGGTGTCTTGATTGCAAACATAAAGCTGTGCCCCGGAGGGCTCGAGCTTAATTTCGCGCGGGGTGCCGCCGAAGGTGTCAAAGCACTTTCTAAAGGAGAGTTGACCGTTTTCAAAGTGGAAAAGTGCCACGGTGCCGTTCGCCCCGACGACCCGATTGGAGCAGTAAATAAAGCGCCCATTCTGGAATGGTAAATAATCGTAAAGTATGTTAGGCGACGTCGTCCCCCTCCTCTTCCGCCGTCTGAGTCGAGATAGAAACTTACAGAGTGAATTGTAATGGCAGCAGCCGAGGTTACGCGCTCTTCACTCGCTTCGGTTGAGCCGTTGATCGTAGAGATGACTTGGTCGACATGTTGTAAGCAATCATTCGACGAACTTTCTAGCTTTCTCTTCTTGGCTGGTCTCGACTTGGCTTGAACTTTGTCAAGGTTGACAGATACCAGCACGGACGTCAACTCGCATAGCACAAACAACCGGGAAGTGTCCTGGGGGTGAAACGCAAGATGTCGCGGACCACTTCCAGCGGGCATGTCAAAATAACCTGCACCGCCAACTTTCCCAGATTCCGTGAGCGAGAAAACGTGCACACAGTCCGAGCCCAAGTCAGGAACAAAGAGAGAGACGCTGGAGAGCGCCAGCTTTGTGGTTGCAGGGCTTTCGGCCTTTCCCGAAACTCCGCTGTTAATTATCGCAATCGAGGCCGAGTCATCCAAGTCATCCGTGTTGCCAGATTGCTCTTCTGCTTCGTCCGAGAAGAGTTCAAGTTTTCTGGCGAGACTAACTGCCACGCACTGGTGCGGGTGGGGTTTTTCTTGCCGGGTCTCATTCGGACCCTGCAGGAAGAATTCAACAGAGAATGGCTTTGTTACGACAGACAAGGTGCGAGTAATAGTTCCTGAATCCGGATCCAGCGCAAAGCTCAACAGAGGCCCCCCTCCGTAGTTTACAGCAAATAGGACATTCCCACATTCACTGATGTAAACGTGCGCACAGGAGGGTCCCTGGGAGCTCGCGTGATTTAGGACAGTCATTTTCAAAGTCTCGCGATCAAAAGCAATTGCAAACACTTTACCAGTTCCCAGGCTCTCGTCGGATGCGTAGAGAACCGGGATTGAGGGATGCAGCGCCAAATAGGTCGGGTTGCGCGGAAGGCCTTCTTCTTCCGCGGTCCATTTCAGCGTATCCAGAAGACTTACGCCTTCAGCCCCGCGCCCTGCAAACCTGTACGCGCAGACCCCTTTCCCTCTGCCCTCCACGTGCGGGAAGGAGGTCCCATCTGTCCGTATCGACCGACGCTGGTCAATCAAGCGACGAAGACCGAACCAAACATAATTGCCGCCAACTTACAGCTTCCAACGAAGAATGTCCTCTGCATCGACGCCTGAATCTTGTCCTCTCCTCGCAAGCCAATGCAGCACACCGACTTTAGACTCTTCACCCTTCACTCTTCACGCTCTTCACACTCTTTACGCTCTGCAGACCACAGTTTCGCGTTGACTCTGTTGACTCTATTGACCCTGTTGACTCTGTTGACTCTGACTCGAATGATCCCAAACAAATGACCCAAACTTTAACCCCAGTAACCCCAGAGACCATCACAGACCCCACAGGACCAACAAATTCCAAGATACTGAGTGGTACATCAGGATACTGAGTACTGAGTACCATTTACCTTCCCACTCTCTCCAAGCCGTCTACTAGTTGTACTCATCAGTAGCTCTCTAAAGTAGTATCAAAAGCATTCGTAAAGGCTACAGTCGCACTGCCGGTACTCTGGTATCTCAGGTAGCTAGCTATTAATAGGGCGGTAATCGGACAATGAACGTATATAGCGTTCATTAGTACTCTAGCTTATTATTAAAGAGCTACTATATCTACTATAATAGGGCTCTATAGTAACAGTAGTATGCTTGCTGTTTGTCGCTTGACCGTCAAGATTCGCGAGATCCGTGGGTTCCAGCAGGTTCCAGCAGGTTCCAGCAGGTTCCAGCGTGTTTCAGCAGTTTCATGTCCATGCCCACGTGGACAACGAACTCCAATTGCTGTATGTGTAATGTGCGAGTTCTTCATGTGAGTGTTTGACAAGGCCGCGGAGCCTGAGTGTCGGTTGTGGTGTGTCTGAGATGGCCCATACCACACCTATCACGGTATGACTGGCTACTAGCTAGCTAGTAGCATGCTCAATTAGTTTCAGTAGAAGCAGACCATAGTGCCGCGCTATTTGTTATTAATAGCGTCGTAGAGTAACTAGTGGCCGTCGCTAACCCCCACTACCGCAGCCTTATAAAATGCGCTACCTAGCATAGTGTGCTACTCACCTTCATGTACAGAGTGCGTTAGCGAACAATAGGAAGCCGAGCGAAGCGTGTGACTCAATTCCTGATGTACAAGTTTCGCGAGAGGGAAAAGAGGGAGAAGGGAAAAAGCTAGCTAGCCCAAAGTTGCCCACCGTCTGACACGAATTGTGCGCAGAGTGCGCAGAGCGACCACCTCGACTGAGTGAGTGAGTGAGTGAGGAGAAGAAGAGAAGAGGAGAAAGAGGAGAAAGAGGAAACTGTGAGGGGCACGCGAGCTGAGCCAGTGTAGGAACGGAGGAGCCTGCGACAATAGCTCTGCTCGCCGCTTTTTGACACGGGCCAAGTGCCAAAGGGCCAAGGGAACACCTGTCTACTTGGTCTACTTGGTCGCACTGCACATTATTCACTCCGGCAGTTCAGGTTCGGGCTACGGACGGGAGTGGGGACCGAGGGGCTGCTCTTTTAGGTGAAGGAAAGTTGTTGTTGCCACTTTGGTGTTGGTGACCTGTAGCTGGTCCGACTTGGCTTTGGCCTCCTTTCGTGCGGCTGGGTGGCGGGTGGCTGGTCAGCTCTTGGCGCAATGGACGGAGTTGACTTTGACGACTTGCCAGAGGTGCTCTTCTCGCCCCTGGATGCGCCGTTCTCTCCCTACAGTTCCGGTTACAACAGCGCGACGAGCGCGTCCGACTCTGGTACGCACGTCATGTCTCCAGGGCAAGACGACGGGTATCAGCTGCAAACTATCGCGGAAGGCGCAGACACTGGAAACGGAGTACACATCAAAGAAGAGACAGACTCGCTTGACGGATTCATGGAGTCGCTGGACTACGAGGTAACACATGACATGGACTTTGCCATTCCGTACGACGACAGACCACTGCCTTACAATGGGCACACACACGAATACCACCACTACTCCGACCCAGGGCTTCACAACGGTGATCGGATTCCAGTGTCCGGGAACAGCGGCGCGTTTCCTGAACATGTGCCTGATCTGACAATCGACGAGGTCACGCGGAACAGCAACAACAAGATGAATGGACATCACGCCTACTACCCGGAGGAGATGTACGACGACAGAAGTATGGCCGCCTCCTACATGCCTTCCGGAAGCCAGACCTCTGAGCCCTATCTTCACCCCACAGGTCTGCCTCCCGTTAAACATGAGGATCTTCACGATCCAGCAATGCTGTTCCCCGCTGCTGGAGGGGTAGAAGCGACGCGATTTCAACAGGAACCTTCACGAGACGTTTGGGAACATTCTCAAGACTACACCTACGGACACGATCATGCCCACATTCCTAATGGACAGAGCCCGACCAAGCACGAAGAAATCGAAACCGATTTCGGTTACAGGATCCCAGTTGAGACTGTCCCACCGGCAAGTCCGTCCCTGCAAGGTTTCCGTGTGAGTATCGTTACTCCTTTTCACACAAAGTACTGGCGCAACGACAGGAAGAACCTACAGTGCTTCCCGTTCTGCCCGGAGTTTGGAGACTATTATTTGGTGAGGGTAAAGGATCTGAAACACAAGATCAGTGGGGGAGGAACTTGCAGCGGCCCGGTGAAGGCCGTTCTCGACGGAGTGGATGTCAGTGAGCTGGAAGTGATTGCTTTAGCTAGGATAAATCTGGCAGCCGACGACGGGCAGAGCACGAGTCTGGCGGGAGGAATGGTGTTATCTCCTTCGGAGTTTAATAGTTTAAAGGCACACTGCCTTCTGGGAAAGACCAGCTTGGAAACGTCGACGCGTCGGCTCATCACCTTCAATGCAAGCTGTTGGAAGCTAACCGTAGAGCTCTCCAAAAAGAGACGACCAAAGGACAGACCGAACCTTGCTCCGAAGTATACTTTTGAAGTAATTTGTGCTGTGAAGGAGGGTGATGGGTTCCGTATTTTGTCGAACGCGGAAACACATTACTTTCAAATTGCTAGCACTCGTACTCTAGCACGCGAAATTGAGACGATGCAGAAATCTGGGAGTGCTTCAGAGTCAGGGGAATCATCGCATTCAAAATCGAAGAAGCGGAGAAATATGCAGCCTGCTTCTGAAAGCTCAGTTGGCAGTCCACTGGATAGCTTGCACGAGGCGGACGAGTATGAAGATATGAGGAAACGCATCAGGCCCGACGACCCGAACTTTAAGGCAAAGCCAAATTCCGATCTGGCGCACCAAGTGAGAAGGAACTTGGCAATTTCAGAGGAAGCCATGGCATCTTCAAAGTCTCCCGGTGATGCGTCCTCTGGCCTTTCTCAAGCCATCCGCAAAACTAGTTCTGATCAAGCTGCCTTTCGTGGCGTTGAGGTTAGGGAGAGTAGCTCGCAGAGCGCCAGAGCCAACTCCGCAATTGCGTTGGTTTCGCCAAAGGGAAGCAAAGTGTCTTCTAAGGCACAAGTGGAGCACTCTCCTTCACGTTCCCCAACTAGAAGCTCCACACTGTCTGCGCCGGCAAGTGCGCCAGCGTTTGAGGAGATGCAAGGTGCTGGGACGGGGTCTCAGGGCACATTCGAACAAGATGTCTCTTCAAGCCCTCCGGCACTTGCTGGCTACGACCCAACTGTGCCTGTTCACCCTCTGATCGTGGAAGACCGCATTGCGCACAGTCCAGTTTACCGTTTGAGTGAAGCATACGTCTATTGCGTTCTTTCGGGTGTCTTTGGCGGCCATCACTTTTATCTCAACCGGTACGGTTGGGGGACTCTTTATGCTTGCACTCTTGGTCTATTCCTCGTCGGTTGGGTCTATGACCTGGTTAGGCTGCCGTCTCTGGTCAATCGTGTGAACAGGAATGAGGAAGGATCTGAGTGCACGTTAGGAGAGACGTACCTCGTTTGGTCGGTGCTCGGCCTCGTTGGCGGACATCGTTACGCTCTGGGCAACACGAAATGGGGCTTGTATTACACCTTCTCTTTGGCTTCTCTGGGAAGTGGCTGGCTTCTGGACTCATGTCGTTTATCGAATATGTATGAGCATCGCATTACCTATAGTGCTTTCTCAGACTGCCGAAACCCAACACTACTGGACACTTACTTGCTGTGGATGCCGGGCGGGCTTTTTGGCATGCACTATCTCTACCTGGGCGACAAGAAGATGTTTTACTTGTACATGTGCACTCTTGGCTTGCTCGGGATTGGCTGGATTGCAGATGGATTCCGGCTCCGCCAGTTGGTACAAAAGAGGATTGAAGACCTCGACCGCGAGGGCCAAACGCGCCCCGAAGATCGATCTTCGAATAGCGGACAAGCTGGAGATGGACAGATTGAACTCGCGAGCCTCTCGGTGTAATATCTGGGAAATTGAGAGAAGTTTGTGCGTGGCAATTGATTTGTATAAATTGGGCATATTCGAGCGATCCCAAGTTTGGGGATTTGTTTGTCATGTTATTGTTTGGCACATTGGCGTGCTGTGTCTTTGCTTTTTTTAAATATAGTCCTGTTAGTTTGGTAGAGGGGGCACAATCCATTCTTTGTGAACTCGGCTCCCAAAGAGCTTACGGAGATCAATGAACAGGGGTGTTGAGCTCAATAGTATACAAGTCTTCTTTGTATTTAAACTCGAATCTAAATGGATTGCGCACTTCATTTTCTTCCTGCTCGCGGTATGCGAAGTCCTCGCAATACAAGCACTCGCTGTAACGACTGAATGCCGGGACACGAACATACACGGCATCGACTCGTGCGTGCGGTGAAGAGGTGCTCACAAATCGAAATATTATTAAAGATATACACAGTTTACACTTTTAAAAACAAAACCACTAAGAAACCAATTCATCGCAGAAATATATTCAATAGAATGAGAGTCTTGACAAGTACAGCTCTCTTTGGTGAGAAAGAGAAGCTTCCCTTCCCAAGCGTCGCTCCTCATTCATCTTTTCTCTGCCTGCAACGAAATCGCTAATACGTTTCTGAAACCTGTCAACGGAGTGCGCTTTGCTTAGGCTCCTATCTCTTCGAAGGGCAAACTGGGTTTCCCACTTACTTTCCGCTGCAGGAGATTGGGCTGTCGTCTGAAATCTTTCAACGTCCGGGAAAAAGCCGTCTGCCCCGGTTCCTGGCCGGATGAGATGCTTGGTATCTTTGTATTTTTGGGACGCAAAGCTATGTCGCAATTGGCGGTCGTTCAGCTCCGTGGTCTGATTCTGAATCGTTCGACGCAAGAGTTCGGGTGCGCTGGAGGTATGACCTGGTTCGCCAAAAGTTTCTTTTCGAAGTCTTCCTGAAGTTTCGCCGGAAAGGATCGGGCGATAATCTACAATTGTTCCTTGCAATAGGGCCTCTGTGAGTTTGTCAATGTCTTTGGCTCTCCACTTGCATTTGGTCGAGATTTTCTGGATGATTTGCAGAAAGACTTGCTTCGGGACGAAACCCGACTGCTTAGGATCTGCTTCACGGAATTCCTTGAAAAGGTATTTCACATTCGCTGCTGCAGTCTGAATAAGTTGCGACGCTCCTATTTGTTCTTGTCTTGCAGAGCGGTCTTGCTGCTTTCTTTGCATTTTCTTTCTCTCCCCTAAATGCTGCTTCCTCTCTTTTCGAAGTGCACTTCGCCGTTGCGCTCTGTCCTGCTCGATATGAATTTGCTGCTTAGCCTCCAACTCGAGCTGGCGAGCATCTCGCAGCGCTGCTTTATAAGTAATAGGGACGAGCGATTCCACAGCACTGACATCGACGTGAGGAACAAATTGGTCCTCCGGCCTCAGGAATGGTTTTTGCCGAATTTCTCGAGACGCGTGGAGCAAAGCAAAAGGGTCAAGAGGATCGAAGGGAATCGCAGTCTGTTTCTTTGAGTGTTGATTTTGTTGTTTGATGGCAAGCTCGGAGCGCGCCGCAAAGGAGCTGGCTTGGACTTTCTCGACGAGCTCATCAAGTGACTCGCTGGAGACTTGTGGCTGCAATTGAGGCAAGGCTCTGTCCGCTCGACGGGCTCTCACCCGCCTTTTCGCGGGCGGCATCACGGCGAAAGCAAGCGCGTGCGACCGCCACTCCTGCTTTTTCGTGTGACTTGACCACGCTCTTCCAAAGGTTTCATTGGCAACAGGTCCCGTCACTTTTGGGAACCCCTTGGCTCCTCTTCGCACAAGTCAAAACCGTGATTTGGACCGTGCCTCCCCAACAATTCAGGCCTTGCGCTGCTAGACAAAATTGGAATTAGAAAATTCGACTGGAGCTTATCTATTAATGCTAGAGCTCTTCAGCGAGCTGGCCTCTTTTCGGATTTGTGTTTCTAGCTCTAGTGTGCTCCGGTTTGACTGTTTGGTTGCAGCTTTCGGGATTCATTCGGCGGGGGTGGAAAAAACACTTTTCAATTGACCCTGGAGCTGCGCCCGACAATCGATCTGCGGCTCACATCTACTATAACACTTACAATGCACAAAGGAAAGAATATATCCCAAGGCGAGCTTCCAGAGTGGCTGCTTGGAAGACCCGGAGAGACTCAGGGACACACGCCATATACATATCCATATATTCTTATTCAGCTCGCTCAACTTCAACTTGTTCAACATCGAACCTGTCTCACGTTCTCCACAGCCTCTGGCACGCCATTGACTCTGAACGAACGAACACTCCTACTCCACTGGCGACAGAGAGCTACAAGCTACTCTAGCAGTATCCCCGCGCCGCCGAGACTGAGCCTGAGTTGAGCTGATTGAACGGACAAAAACATGGAACTTGAGATTGTTCTCTAGAATATTCACTATACGGAGGTAGCTGCTTCCTAGTCTCCTACTCGAATACTGCACTGACAGCGAGTATCATCAGTGTATCATCAGTGAGTGCGATGGTGCGAGTGCACACAAGGCAGAGAACGGTCTCAACGCTCTCGGCTCTCTCTGTTTCTATTTCTATTTCTATTTCTGTTTCTGTCTCCATCCAGCTTCCATCATTGATTGACCATTCGCGTGCGGCTCTCTCTCCGAGGAGCCCGGGCTTGAGCCACGGCGTTGCCATTTGCCTATCCATCGACCTCCAAACCCAATACCCATTCATATCTCCCAGCAGAGCAGGGCAGAGCACAGCGAATAATTGGCTGACAATCGTTGCATGCACAGGCCGGGAACGGGCAAGCCGCGGGCCTGGCATGGACGTAGATGGCGGCCTCTTGGGCCAACTTCGTCAGGCCGTGCTCCAGGCCGAACAGCAGGCCTTCGATGTGGAGTCCATCCGAAGATCTCTCGCGCAAGAGCAAGAGGCCTCGAAACGGCTTGGCAAAGAGCTGGAGGATGCACAGGGACAGCGGGAGCTGGCAGAGAGGAAGTTCAAAGACCTCGAGCAGCACTCGCAGCAGCAAGGGGAGCACATCGTGAGACTGCAAAAGGCGTCTGAGGATCAGAAGAAAATCAGAGCTGGGTTCGAATCATCAGTGCGAGCTCTTCAGGAAAGAGTCAACCAGCTGGATGGGCAGCTTCAAAGCCGTTCCGAGGAGATCACTCGATGCAGGGCGCAGATCGAGGCCGCCGCTGCAGACAAACTGCAAAACCTGAAGATCATAGAAGGTCTCAGAACAGAACTTACTCTGCTTAAATCAAGCGGCGACGCAAAAGTATCGAAATTGGAGCAACAGATAGAATCACTCAGCAAGGTAGCGCAGCAGAGCCAAGATGACGGACTGATTCTGGAGAGCAAGGTGGAAAGCCTCACTACGGAATTGGCTCAGGCAACTGAGCGTGAGAAGAGTCTTCATAAAAATGTATTAGAAGCGCGGAACGAAAATGAGCTGCTACAAAATCGCGAGAAAAATTTATTGGCTACTCTCGACAAGACCAAGCTTTCAGAAAAGAGCCTACTGGAGGAGGGGAACGTGAAAAACAAGGAGCTGTTGTTACTGTCGGAGGAGAACAAAAAGCTGAAGGCAACTACAGAAATCTTGAAAGATAAATTTCGAAAATTTCAAGAGATGTGCTCAACCAAAATTGTCAAGCTTCAAGAAGCTAACGACGGCTTTCGAATATCCGTGGAAAAATATAGAGAAGAGAAGGCAGAGGTCGAGTCGCTGTTGCAACTTGCGACAAGAGACGCACAAATGTTGAAAGCTGCAAAGGAGGCACAATTCGCGGAAGAGAAGGCGAAGTGGGAGGCGAGTGTTCAGACATTATCCGAACAGACGAGCTTACTGGAGAAAACACTGGTAGAGCACAAGGCCCAGATCCAGGCGACGACCGATGAGCTGGGTGTTCTCAAGAAACACTGTGAGGGGCTAGAGCGGACAATCGATTTGAAGGAAAAAGCCTTGGCCGAGAGCAGCGCCAACCTCGCGAGCAAAGAGCAGGCGTTCAATTCCCTGGAACTTAAATATGCTCAATCCGTTCAAACGGCTTCGAAAGCCCGATCGGGTTTTGAGGATCAAATTGCAAAGTTACGCTCAAGAGTATCTGAACTACAAGATGAGGCTGAAAGCCTTCGTCGAAAGCACAAAGGAGAACTGGAAACTCTGCAGACTCGTCTGGAGGAGGAGCGGGTGTCCAAACAGAACCTAGAACTTTCCTACCAACAAAAGGTTGGGCAATTTCAACAAGAGCTGTCGCTCAAATCAGAAAGCGAAGAGAGGCTGAGGAGGCAGGTGAAAGAGATCAAATCAGAGATGGTGACAGCGGCCGAGGTTAGCGAAGCGGAAGTCAGCAAATTGAAAAGACAACAGAGCGCAGCAAAGGAAGACTATGAGAAGGGAATTGAAAGACTCGAGCTGTCCCTCAGAAGCAAAGACGAGCGAATAAGCACGTTGGAGACATTTGTTAGAGAAGCCAAGGCAAAGCACGTCCAAGACGTTGAGCGGGCAACGTCTGAAATCGAGAAAGCTAGAGCGGAGAAGGAAGGTTTAGAATCTGAAATGGAGGTTCTTAAAGGAGATATTCAGAGCAGGGTTCGAAGTTTGAGCCTTCACCATCAACAACAAGCAAAGTCCTATCAAGATCAGCTCCGTATCTTGGGAGTGGAGCTGGATAGCGAGCGATCCAAACGTACTGTCTTGGAAGAGAAGTCGAATGTGCTGCAAAAGGAGCTCGATACATTGCAAAGGAACGCGGCAGACCAAGTTGTTCTTTTCAATGAGAAAGCGCGGGCAATGTACAAGGAACAAGAGACCCTTCAAAATAAGGTGAGAGAGCTCGAAAGTTCACTGCAACTGGCATTTAAGCGAGAATCTGAGGCGAAGTCTGCTCTGACGGAGCAAGTCGAGGAGTTTGAGTCACATCGAGAGGAGCAAGGCCGTCGACTGGAGCTGCTGCAGCGGGAAATGGACAGCCTTTGGAAAGAGAAGGCACTGAAGGAGACAGAAGTGCTTCAAATACAGCAAAAGCACGTAGATGAACTTCGAAGGCTGAGCATTGTGAATGATTCTGAGAAGGCAGATCTCCGTAGCGTGTTGGACTCTACAAAGCGTAAGCTTGGGGACGCGGCTGGGCGGCTAAAGCAAGCCGTCGCGGAGAAGGAGCAAATGGAGCTCTCTCTAAAGCAATTCCAAGCCAGCGAAGCAAAGTCAAGGAAAGCCGAGCAAGGTCTAATGTCCCTCTACCAAAAGCTTCAAAAATCTGAGGAGGAAAACACTCCCTTCACGGACGCCCGTGACGAATCCCCGGAGTCGATTCTCGGTTCCGGCATGAATGAGAAACGATCATCATTTTCGTTGTTCGGTAAAAGAAAATCGGTGAGCACCGGTGTGCATCCGAACCAAGCGTTTCCAGAAGTCGAGACAAACAACATTCTCTCGACGGGTACTCTAACGAGCTCTCACAGCTCTCACAATTCTCACAGCAACAACAACAGAAACGAAACGGAGAATAGCGACAGAGTCGTAGCAGGCAGCTCTTCGTACCGTGAACCAGATGAACTCGAACGTGGAGTTAAAACTGCCATGCGCCAAAAGTCCAAGCCGGAGACTTACCGGAGGCGCCCTGCCTCCGCGAAGTTAAACTCCAAAGGGTGAAGCTTGGAACTCGACTGTGATAGCAAGGGAGGGCTCTTGCTAATTTATTGATCATTGAATTGCCACTAAACATTAGTTTTGTTCACTCCAGTTTTGGAAGCGCTTTGAATTTTACGAATCGACCAGGAACAGCAATACGCGTTGAATCTGGACTGAAGATCACTTGACATGAAACCATAAAGCATGGCCTGTGATGCTCAGCGATAGATTGGCGTATGCGAGTGATGAAATTATGGGCCTTGCCCCTTTTTCGCACAGGTGGAGTAGTTTGCCTGATCTTCTTTCCATCAAATGTTTAGTTTTCATAGCCGATTTTAGAACACAGATTTTCATATCACCGTAAACTGTTCACCAAAAAAGGGCCTCCGAGTCTCGAGGAGATGTAACTGCTCTCACAATTAGTTGCCACTTGTAAACAAACTCGCTGTCAGCATCACGTGGTCAGCATCGCACTTTTCTTTACGCTTGCAGCCAGCGCTTTACAATCAGTCAGGCATAGTCAGGCTGACATAAACTTAGGCAAAGTAAGAGCGATTTATCCGATCTCGTCACATACTCGGACTGAGTAAAGGGTCCAGGAACATCCGAATTCTGCTGTTTTTGCTGTCACTGCTAAAAAACTATTTACGAATTGCGGTTCGATTTTCTTCCTGTTCTATAACATGAAAGCTGTGGCTCACTAACGTCAAAAGAGCGAAGCGCATGACGCGCTCCTCGCTGTTTTGTACAGCAAGTACGCTATCTTCTACGATATCTACACACAACTGTAAGGCAAAGTTCCATAGATGTCCACAGGGTGCACAGAGGCTCTCGGAACGCATTTTTCGTTCCGCAGCAACTGAGGGAGACGGGTGTTAAAGGGCGACTAGAGAGCCATGTAGCTTTTCGCAGTCCGACATTTCCGCAATTTCTGCGATGAGAGGAATGGGACGGAAAGCACTGCAGTAATTGGATTACCGAGGGTCCTCAGGCCGTTTAGCGATACCTTTAATGATCGCTTAAGAGCCCGTTCTGGCCATAGGAGTGTACTGGGTACGGGGTATGTGCTGGTAAAAGCTGGTAGTGCGGGGAATGGAATGGATGGAATGATGGATTGCACTGTTAGCGCTGTTAGTAGTTCCCATTCAAAACTTCCTCTCTCTCTCCCTCAGTGCTGTCAGTCATATCAGTCAGCCAGCTGCAAGTTCACCATTTCACATCAGATTGCTAGGCGCGGCAGTAAGTAGTGCATAGGACCGGCAGCGGATCAATGCGTGCAGTGCGACTTGGTCGACTTGGTGTGACATGTTCATCATCAGCCAGACCCACAACACCCACAACACCCACAACACCCACAACGCGACAACGTTGCAAGAGAATAAGGAGGCGCTGGCGAGTGCTGTGAGGGTGGCAAGATTAGCGAGGGCGAGTGCAAGAGCCAAGGCGCTGCAAACAGCAAGACGTTGCGCAAGCTGAGACGGCCACGTGAGATAGCGGCAACGGTGCAATACTTGTCAGTCGTTCGAACGAGCTGACCTGTTGAGTCTCGAGGGAGCCTCAGGAAGCTAATTGGTCGAAAAGATGCTCGGGAGTTCCTCTACGACCGCGCCGGACCAGGTGCGCCCGGTGGAGACAAAGACGTTTGATGCGATAGAGGCTCTTGGTGCCACGGAAGCAACGAAACCTAGGGATTTGCTGCAATCCTCGTATTTTGTCACGGGTGCACTAAACGTCATTCTGCTCGGGGTGTTGTACGCGTTTCCATTGTACACGGAGCAATTGCGGCTCTATGGCCTCACAAATTCGGAGATAGTGTTAGTCGGCGTAGGCAGCCAAGCGGGCCTTGGCATCGCGCAATACCTTTTTCACTTGCTGTACAGCTGGTCCACAAGAAAGCATTCCATGAATACAGCAGATCGTCTCTTGACAGTCGTGTCTTTTTCACTCACTGTTCTGCCGCTCGTGGGCGTGCTCATGGTGCTCACCTTCGTCGATGGCTCAAGTTCGTTCGCAATTCTCTTTGTTCTCTTTCTACTCTTTGGAGCTGGGGCTGGGGGCACATTCTCTCACACAGTCAACGTGACTAGCTTTAACCTCATTGCGAGTCCGAGCGTGCGTCGCATTGGCGTCGCGCTCATGTCTGTTGCTCTTGGGATCGGGGCATGTGCGCATGTGCTCATTTATCACGCCATCCTTCCACTTATCGGTCTGCGCATGGTCCTGGTAACCCAAGTGGTCACACTTTCAATGGCCGTCGGGCCGCGCTATCTATTCTGCATCAGGGAGCGCATATTTGCAAAAGCCATGAAGAGCGAATCGATGGGCGAAAGCGATGAAGACGGAGGCTCGACAGTTATCGAGATTGTGGAGACCAAGTCCGTCATTATTCCCGTCCCTGCGATGTGGACTGATTATATGACGAGCTCGGTTGTATGGCTGACGTGCGCTACGACCTCGTTCGGCATTGGAATCAGCGCCACCTTTCTGTCTTCCATCGGAAATTTGGCCTCCACCATTGACCCGAAAAGTAGCGACACAAGCACTCTGACCTTCCATCTCACGATCACATTTCTCGTCGCACAATTGTTCGCTCGCATTATCAGTGCCGTCGTCTACGCTTACGGCAGGAACCCGTTTGTCATGGCTTGTTGGCAGCTTTGCATTGCTGCTGGGATTGGCATCTTCCTGTTCTCGTGCACTGTCGCGTCAAGCCTTGTGGCGGCTGTTTTTGTGGGCTTTGGATTTGGTGGATCGTGGGCATCTTTCCCGGTCATAATTGCCACCAGTTTCCCCGGCGACCCGGCTACTGATTATATCAAAGGCTTGAGCCTCACCTTCTTCATGGTTAGCGTGGTGTCAATCGCCATGGGTCAAGCTCAGACTGCGCTCTTGAATGTGGCGTCCTGGGCCCAAGTCAACCCCGAAACATACTTTACGGCATATCTTTTCTTGTTTGTGATTTCCGGATTGAGCACCCTGGGGGCTGCTGCACTTGGGCTCCGAATAAAATGAGCCAGTCTTTTCTTTTCTAAAAAACAAAAGGATGTACTTATCTGCAAAGATCCAGCAATTCACACAGCCGGACCTTTCTTCAGCTTTTCATACCAGTAATAATAGTGCTTTACAGAGCGGTAGTCCCGAAGCTTTTCGACTAGCCTTGACCTTGGCAAATGCGGCAAGCACGCCAATAGCTTTGTCGATAGGCTCGTAGATTCAATCTACGTAGCCAACGTAGCCTGATTCTCATAGCAATGATTGTATTGCATTACTCATTTCCGTACTGGTTGCGAGTATGCATAAGCTTACTCAAAAAATTCATCTTCTGAATTATTTGGTGGCCCACGACCAGCTTCTTCCATGAACAGAACAACAGTGATGTACAGAACAACTTGACATTGTCCAACGATAAGCTTACCCACCGGTACTAGTACCCACCGAGATGCGTTTGGTCTTCGCAAAGCGAGGAATCGAAACGAAAAACTCTGCACTGCATTTACGGCCTTCAGTATTTTTCATTCGTTCTTGATCATCAATCAATCAATCAATCAATCAGCGAAAAAGGCCTTCAAAGTTCTCCGCACTCACACCAGCTTGTCCCCTGCCTCCCTGCCTCACATGCGCTTTGTGCATTTTTGTCACTCGCTCCAGCTCACATTACTCACATTAACTGTAAGTTAGCTTGCCTCACAGTCAGTCACTCGCCTCAAGACCAAAACAATTACCTGCTAACATAACTAACATCACAGTTATGTCACAGTTGTGTCCTGTGTCACAGTTACTCAGCAGTCATTCTACGAAACACAACGCTGTGGAAGCCGTGGCCGCAACTGCTCCGCGTACTCGTGCGGCACGGGCGAAGGAAGCAGGAACGTATTCAAGTATTGAACTATTGAACTATTGAACTATTGAACTATTGAAGTAGTGAAGTAGGGAGGGAAGCGTGACGAGGCATGAAGAGCTAGCTGGTCGCTGCCAGCTGCGAAGAGAATGTCCTCGCCCAGCAGCAAGCAGACCGCCGGCGACTCGGCTGCCAACAGGTCAGTTCCCAACTCGGCCAACAGCTCGGCCAACGACGTCCAGCCGCAACTGCTGGAGACCAAGTCGGAGAGAGGCAGTTCGGCAAACGTTGTACACGTTGTAAACGTTGTAAATGGCGCGAACAGTGCAGACGGTGCAAAGGGCGCTGGGGAGACAAGGGACTCAGGAGACGCAGGAGACGCAGGGGCTGCGGACTCGAAAGGCGCCCCTGTGAAGAGGAAGAGAGGGAGGCCGCCAGTGAGCGAGGCGGCGGACAATGAGACCATTCGCAGCGGCACGATTAGGAGGATCATGAAGTTGGACGACAGTGTGAAGATGACCGGCTCGGAGGCTATTCACCTGGTCTCCAAGGCGACGGAGATTTTCATCGGCAGCATGCTGGACCGCGCTCTTGGAATTGCCAAGTTGGAAGATCGCAAGCTGATCCGGTACCAGGATGTCGCCACTGCTGCGAAAAAGGATCCTCGGATGGATTTTCTCGCGGAGTTGCTTCCCGACCTATCAAAGTAGGCGGGCCTCGTTTTTGTTGCTTTGCTGCGGACGGGGAGAGGTCCCCCCCACCCCTCCCCCTGTGGCATATTTGCTGCTGCACTGAAACTCTGACCTTGTCCCGGATTCTTGTGATTGATGTTGGCATGTAGGTGTGTGTCCAAGTTAGAGAGAAATGATAGAGAAATAGTATCGTGCGAAAAGAGAAATTATCAACAACTTTATCACAGGCTTCCATCCTTGTCGGAGATCGGAGAGTGCCAGAGAGGCTTACTTGTATCAACACGCAGTCGCGCAACCTGGAGGCCGTGTCAAAGCAAGCCGCGTCACTCGCTCCTGGGGGGAAACAGCTTCCTTGGCTTGGTCAGTGCGCAACTTTTCAATCGGTCGACGACGTTTCCACGATAAGCCTCGTGTGCTTATCACTGTCCACTTCGCCATCCCCACCTTCAGGCGTGGCAGTGCCATCTACCCCTTCGTCCTTAACGTCGCTTTTGAGGGGCATCAATGCCACCTCAAAAGAAAGGGAGCCATCCTCGTGCTCTAACAGCTGCTGAGGATTGGTGAGCTTCGCATCGTCTTCTTCGTCGCTACTGCTGTCCTCGCTGTTTACGTCTTTCGGGACGTCCTCTGTTTTTTCCAGCTGGAAAGGCTCGCTCGTGGTAGGAGTGGACGAGCGCTGTTTCTCAAGCTCCTCGTTAGCTTGAGCTATCTGCGGGAGGAACGCTTGCACCTTGGAAAGCACTGTAAAATAAACAAAGTGGAGGATCTGTTAGTTTCACGCAATATGTATGTATCCCCTTCCCATTTCTTCTCTTTTCACTCATTTCTTCTATTCTTCCGCCCTTCCCGCGCTTTTGCGTTGACGACAAACAGACACCGCGGCGCCAAAAGACAGCAGCCCAAAGCCAAACCCCAAACCCCAAAAGCCAAACGCCATATCCAAACCAACATAGAACTCACATGCAGACCGCTCTCGACTCGCTGAGAACGGAGGAACGTAGTCCTCACTGCATATCAGCGAGTGACCCTTCGGCGTCGAAGTCTGGCCTACTTCCAGGTAATTCCTCCTCTCCATGCCTTCCGTTCGGCGGGCCGACCAACCACGAACCTTTGTAAAGAATAAAATGAAGACTCAAGACCGCCGCGAGAGACACAGCGAGGCAGCGCCAACGCTCGCCGTGCGCAGACTCGCCCTGAGGAACAATGAATGAACGAACGATTGAATGAATGAATGAATGGAAGGAAGAATGAACGGAAGGAAGAACGGAAGAATGGAAGGAGTCCGTGCGAAAGATGGCGTCTCCTGAAGGCCACACAAACTTTGAACAGACAAACTTTGCACACACAAACACAAAAAAAAACGAACTGACAGACTGAGTGAGCGGATGAGCCGAATGAGCCGAAGGAGCGAGTGGACGGTGTTAGCCGACCCGGCGTTGCTGCGCTCTTGGTCGAGTCGTGCGTTTCGCGTGTTTCGCGTGACTTGTGAGTCTCGTGTGTGCGTGTGAATGTATAGAATGAATGGTAACTTATTGTTTTGACTGCTGCACATCAGGTGCCCAATGTGCCAAATCAGCACGCCAGGTCGTGTACGAGAATGGCTGCTCTTTTCGCTAAATGTTGTTAAGGTCGGGTAATATTTACTAGGCGTTCGATTATACTTAAACGCGCTATGGGAGAAGATAGTATCGAGCAGAAGTCCCGTAAATGCAATTGATTAACTCTTCTTAGCGTCAGCTAGAGTGCCGTGGATGGCTGGCTATGGCTGGCTGTACGTTTACTGTCTAGCCTAGCCTATAGTGTTTGTTAGCATCGTCTTAGCGGCAGTGATACAAGCCGGAACTAGTAGATTCCATCAATCATCATCATCCTACAATTTAGCTACCGTGACACCATAATTTAACACCCATAGCGAGTACTGGTAGTCGAGTAGTACAGCATGCTGGATTCTGGTAATAGTTCAAAAGGTTCCTTTTCGTTCTTTTGTTCTCCAAATCATTCATTACCACGTGGTAATGAGAAGTATAACACCATTCATAATGAAGCACTAACTCACTAACAGTAGGTACAGCTACATATTTGTAGTGACAGTGAGCCCCATGTGCGCATTGGAGTAGATTGATTGATTGATTGAACATTTGGGATTTGGGATGAACAACAAAATCACAGACGATTTCCATCCATCCTCTCAACAAAAGAGGCGAGCAATCAATCAATCAACCAATCAAACATACAAGACAAAGCCAACAAGACAAAGCCAACAAGACAAAGACAAAGCCAACAAGACAAAGACAAAAAGACAAACACAAAGACAAAAAGACAAACACAAACACAAACACAGAGACAAAGACAAAGCCAAACTCAAACACAGAGACAAAGACAAACACAAAGACAAAGTTGCAGGAAGATGCTCGCGCGCGCACTATTCCGCGCACCACTCCGCGCCAAGCCAAGTCCTCTGCGGCGGCGGTGGCGGTGGCTGGCCACTCAGTCAGCTGCGTCCGGTTTGACCGGTTTGACCAGTTTGCTCGGCGGCCTCGACCGCGGGCGGTTCACCTCTCGCGGGTGCGTCTCTGACGACCTCCTGCAGCTCGGCCTCCTCCGCGACGCCCTGGAGCCCGGGAACAAGGTGCTGGACTGCGGCTGCGGCGCTGGGTTTGTGTCGGCGGCCATGGCTCGGCTTGTGTTGAACGACGGTGGGCAACTTCGCGGGCACGTGGTGGCTGTGGATCGCAAGGCCGCTCTCGCAGAGCCCACGGCGAAAGCCATCGCAGATGGGCTGATGCATGCGGCCGGGAAAGAGGAGATGGAGAGGAACAAGATGCTGCACCGCATTGTGGTGCTGCCGGTGGATGCGTGCGACTCGGTGTACTTTCCGCATGCACCGTTCGATGCGATTCGCGTCGGATTCGCGTTCGAGGACGAAGATTGCGAGGAGTTTGCCAATGTGGTCGCGCAGCTGAAACGCGGCGGCGTGCTTGTCACGCACTTTGAAGGCAGCGCCGCGCCGGTGCAGTTCAGGAAGAATGAGGACGGCTCGCTCGCCAAGAAGGTTTCGGAGATTGAGAGCAGGTTCCCGCCAAATGTGCTACAGAGGAGGGTGTGCGTGGACGAAGAGCCCACGGCGAACGATGGCGGGAATGGCCGCGAGGAGGGTTCGCGGAGCGATGAACCGGCGCCCAGTGAGCTGCAGAGCGTAAAAGCAGAACTCTTGGACTGGAGAAAGTCTTTCGAGTTGTCGCAAGGGCGTAGACCGACCCGTGAGGACATCTCCGCAGATCCGGTCGCGCAAGAGCTTTTCGAGCGTTTCTCAAAGCTGAACACATTTAACCTATGATTTGATTGTTTGGGGCAACTCCAACTTGAAGGTGTTTGACCCGTGAGAGCGTCAAATGCTGAATTCTGAAAAATGCTGACCCGTGAAAGCGGAATATGTTTGTTTTCTCACCAGCGGCGCGCAGTCGTTCCTTAGCGGTCGCCGCGATTGACCAACTTTTAAAAGCATGCGCCAGGACAATAGAAGAGTACGGAATGTTGTGTTGTGAAATTGTATTGTTACATTGCTTTTACATATTAGAGAATAAATTAACGAAAAAAAATAATGAAAATTCTATGATACCTGCTTGTGCGCAAGGTAGACAAACTCTTCCTTCGGACACCAGCCACTGACCTCCTTCTCCTCGTAAAATATCCTTCCGCGAAGGGTAGATTGGTCAGCTCCACGCCAGGTAATGCGAGTCATTCGTGTGTTCTCGGTGACAAAGTGACGCGCAACAGCAGCATTTCCAACAATAAATGATTGCTTGGCGATTGCCATGGGCTTGGACAGGCCCAACAGCGGGTCTTGAAAATTGAAAGGGTGGATCTTGCGATCCATTTGGTACTCCACAAAACCATCCGAGAACAACTTGGGGTTCATAAAGCAGTGCAGCGAAGACCCATGATGCTCATACTTGGCCGTGCACTCCATCATCTCGAGCAGCTTGCGGCGAACCCAAGGCATTCCGGTCCTGCGGCGGAACTCGCTGATGCTGCGATAGACAGACTCGTCGCGGTCCCACTTTCCGCGAAGATCAGGAGCGACCCCAGAGGCACGGAAACCCTCTGCTTCCCACGACGCTGCTCCGTCCGCAGAGAACTCCATGTACTTTGACAGCCCAAAGTCGCGTTCGTCCACCACGCAAATTCGGCTCCCCTTCGCCTGGAGCTCTTCGATGATCTTGGAGTCTGCACGGCGAGTTCGGCGGAGGACACCATTGCTCACGGCTTCGGTTCCAGCGAGTTCAATGAAGGCGCACCGGAGCTCGCGCTCCGGCTTGGAGTTCAGGTGAGTGTGCACGAGGTCTTCGGACTGCAACTCCACAAAGTTGAGAGTGGGGTTGGACTCGAATGGCTCGCTGCCAAACTTTGCAGAGCTCCGTGGGCGCTTCTTTCCAGAAACAGGCGCTTCATCGTCGCTTGCATCCTCGATTTTCACGGCAACGGCTGTTGGCCCGCCGAGAGGAATTGCTTTCTTTAACATGCTAAAGCCGTCCATGGAGCAAAAGTCATCCAGCGTGAGGCCGTACGTTTTGAAAAACACTTGCATATGGTCTCGGACGATTTTCAAAAATTGCCGGAATCCGATGTCGATGCTCTCGCCACGGTCGCGACGGAAGGAAGCCTGCTTGCTGACCTCCTTGATCTTCTCGGTGAGGTCCACCTCCTCCACCATGTGCTTGGCAAACGCTTGGAGAACCAGCTGTAACCTGTCTTTCACAGGCATGGTGCTCAACTTGGTCGGAGCGAGGGAGCGCGGAGAGGACACCATTGACCAAGCCTCTGATGGAGCGCTGGAGGCCACCGACTCCGTGTCGCTGCCTTGCCCGTCTTCCAACTGAATGTTTTCCAGGTTGGATAACACATACCATACCAAGCGGCTCTCGAATGTAGTCGGCGAGAGAAGATCAGCTGCGTCGGGGCGGTCGAATCTTCGGCGACGGCGGCAATAGATGGAGAATTTTGGAGAATCAAAAGTTCCGAGGCAAAGGAGACGAGAATCTCCGATTGGTGTGAATACGTAGACCTTAAAGATGTGCTCCACGTTGCACGTGTACTTGGTGGCTTGCCACGCATAGTGCCAGCCTTGGTGTTCACTGTTAAACTGAAACTCGATGGCCTCGTTATTCGTGCCATCTCTCTCGCGTCTCAAGATTGAGCTCGCTGAAAAGCAACAAGACAATCGGAAAAAAAGGTTAGCCGGACTGTTTTTTCTTCTTCTTCTTCTTTTGCCAGGGTTTGTCACCTTCAACTTACGATACCAAGGGAAAAAAGGTTGTCCACGGCGCCTCTCCTGTGCCAAAATTGTGTTCTTATCGATGATGGACCCGCGCTTCACGGTAGCGTCTCCGTCTTCTGCCTTGTCAAATCGGCCCCACGCTAGAAGATCTTTGGGGAGAGCCGAGTCGACCAACTTGACAAGTCCGTTGCCGTCAGCCTGCTGCTCAATAGAGCAGCTGTGGCCTCTGATGTGCGTAGTCTTGAAGCTGATTGGCTGGCCGCAAAACTTTCTGCTCCTGTGCGTCGGCCCACAATTAGGAAAACACCGCAGGTTTTTCAAGCCGGAGCATTTGTTGTTGCGCTGGTATCTCTCCACAAACACTTCCTCGACAAAAGAGCCCGTTACCTGCGCAGCCGAGAACTCGTCCAAGCCAAGATTGACAAAATTGTCTTTTAGAGGAATGGGATCGCCAGCTGGAGCCTTTGGTGGTGCAGCAGTAGTAGTGGCAGCAGCAGCACCAGTCCCAGCGGCCTTGCGCGCCGTGCCCTTGGGGCTAGGGCGGCGCGGGGTGGCCTTGCGCTTTTTCAGAGGCTGAGCCAGTTCCAGATCGTCAACATCCGAAAACGCCGAGCGCGGCGTGGAGCTGCAGTCTACATCGTGCACACTCTCTGGAATGGCAATGGTTGGCGCGCTGAATTCCTCCTCGCCGTCCCGCGACGGCTGCAAAAAGTCCATCTCGGAGAGCAGATCGTCCGAGATAATCGATCCCGTGCTGCAAAAGTCATCAAGACCCGCCTGGCAGCAGTTGTGGTCGTCCAAGTCAAGCTGTAGGGACCCCGTGCTCATGTTGTCCACCTCGACGCCTTCCCAGGAGAATGGAATGTTTTCGCTGCTCATCATGTCGAATTCGTATTGCATCGGGGGCTCTGGCGCTTGTTGGGCAGTAAAAGGTCTGTTGTTCCTCACGTTGCAGCTTCTGCAATGCTGCTGCTGATGATGATGCTGATGATGATGTTGATGCTGTGGTGGCGCCGGTGGTTGCTGCTGCTGCTGTTCCCAGCTGTCCATCATCTCATGCGCCGAGATCCACTGCATCTTTTCGATTCTCCGCAGCGCAATATAACAATATCACCAGCTTTCCTCCTCGCTAGGGACCCCGCTTAGGAGCCACTGTTCGCGCAGGATCGCGGAACCTGCGTTGAGATGCTGTCTCGACTTGTCGTCTCCACGGTCAACAACAACGACAACCTTCTCCTTGACGCACTTGCGAGGTCCTTGCACGCTCTCTTGACTTGCGCAATCTGACGTTCGTTTCTTTGATTGTTTCTTTTCTTACGACCTCCTCTTCGCCATCTGACGATCTGACGTGCAAATTAAAATTCTCCAAGATCCAACAACAAACAATTGCAATTTGGGTTTTGGCGATCTTGTCCTTTACGCCAACCACCCCCGCCTACGCCCACCATAGCCGTCTGCCTACAAACACCCCGCCCTCCCTAGTCCTCCATAGCGGTATCCACCTCTCCCTAGCAACCCGCTAGTTCCTGGCCGGCTAGACACACACTACCAGCACTGTACGCCCGAGGGTACATGTGCAAGTAGGAGTGGGGTACGAGGTGATAGGAGAAGGAGGAGGAAAGGGTAGGAGTAGAGTTGGATATGGAGAGTCTAAAGTAGAGGGTTAGATTGTTAGGTTGCAGGAGGAGGAAGAGGAAGAAGGAGTGGAAGCGGGAGGGGGAAGGAGGAGGACGGGAGGAGGAAGAAAGGGAGAATGGGACGAAAGGGAGGAAGGAGAGAGTGTTGCATTGTTGTGTCGTTCGTATGACCCGTTTCTCTCTCTATCTGTCTCTGACTCTGTCTGCGTGTGTCGCTCTCTCTCTCTCTCTATCTATCTATCTATCTATCTATCTATCTCTCTCTCTCTCTCGGCAGAGTTGCAAGATATCACCATGAGCTGTGCTCGCATTCGTTTCACGAAAGCCTCTGCTTCTCTCTCCGACTCGGGGAGCATGCAAGCACGAGGAATGAAGAGTTGGTTCGTCTTCCGTTATGAATTCACAATTCTGAATTCTGAAGGCGCCGATGTCCACTCACAAACGTCGAACACAAATCCACGCGGCTCTCCACGTTTCCAGCGACTTGAACAGAGTGAACTTGGATGGATTTCTTCGGGCGATTCGGATACTATTGCGCAAAACCCTCGCAAGGATTGGCTCGCTACGCTCTGATACGTTATACAATAAGAGTCATCGTCTGACTGCAGCTCCTTGCCATCTTCCCGCAATCGAAGATATGATTGTGAGACTGCTAGCGCACGGAATAGCCATGAGCTTACTGCTTCCGAGAGGAGAACGAAAGAAGAGACTTTGTTTATAACTCTGTCATTCTGCTATTCTGTCGTCTGTTAATGGAGGAGATTGCAGTGTAAGCTTAATTTAACTTATATATCACGACGAGACGACGGAGCCGGTGCTCGGCAGTCAGCTGTATAACTTCTCTCTTGCTCAGTACTCAGTACTAATTCGAACAACGCCATCGCGGAGGAAGAGGAAGGGATGGACGGAAGAAGCAAGGAAACCATCGAGTTAGACTCCGTGGGAGCGCTACTGTCACACTAGGGCATTGCGTACGGGGTTCGTGCCACTCACCGTCTCACATATCTCACACATCGCAAGTAAGGGAAACGATAACAGTGCGAGCAAGTCTTATTGGCGCCGGCCTCGCACGTCAGGCCTGCTTCGCATTGCAACACGTTTGTGGTGCCTCACTCTCTTTCCCTTGTTCGCTTTCTCGAAATAATTAATTCGAGTCTTTCGTTCTCTCATTCTTGCACGGGCCATTGTGGCCAATGCGGTTTGCAACTTAGTACATATGAAAGCCTTTGGGCTGTGCGCAATTAGCTCGTGGTTTCTCTCTCTCCAGTGGAGCAAGGAGGAAGGCGATAGTAATAGTGTACTGTACTGTAGGACAGCAAAGACGGCCATCAACTTGAGAGGTTGTCCAGTGTTTATCGAGTGCAACACACACTGGCAGGGCTTGGATCAAATTCAAAATGCAATGATGAATTCAACTCAAGAAGTTGACCCTGGTATGAGAGTGCCCGGACTTCTTGCCCGTCGCTAAGAAGGGTCTGCATTGATGCTGGCAGTGAGTTCCTTTCTCTCAAAAATCAAAAATCAAAACTGCAAATCAAAAATTTGTCTCATTCACAAAGGGTGCACTGTTCCCACTAGTGTAGTACGAACAGCTCGGCAAGTGATGAAGATCTGTTAGTCTCAGTAGTAGAGTAGTTATAACATTTGAGACAAAAGCCGCCTCCCAAGACAGGTCCTGCGCCTATCTTTGGGCATCAAATTTCTATGGAGCTTTAAGCAAACCGGAATTGCTAGGGAGAAGGAACATGTGCCCCTACGGGTAAAACAGATTGCGTTGTGACGTCGTCGCAATGCTTTACCACAAGTTGTGTTCTGCTACCGATAAGCTCACTGTGTTTAATATGCTGGTTATTAGGAACACACTATGCCGTACTCAGTACCAGTACCATCACCACCAACTAGTTAGTAACTTTTGGGGACTTTTCCTTCTCTTGTAACATCCAATCTGTTCTGTTCGTGGAATGGGTTCGTGGTAATACTGTACGCTAGTGACAGTTATGAAGTACTCTAGTGCCAGTCCAGCTCCCGGAGTCCCCGACAAGAGTCGCCGGTTCCGGTAAATTGCGCTCCCTCATCAGGACTATCTTTCAAGTTGACTGATTTTGATTGACATGTGAATTTGATTGATTGATTGATGAAAGTAGACAGCTGTGTGGAATTGGCCAATTAAAAAAGATCGCAAAAACAACCATCTCTTAACGACATCACAAAATCTCAGTTGCTCTGAACTTCATTCCGAGTATTTCCCGAAGCCAAAACTCACTCACTCACTGAGGTCCTATATTTACTCTCTACGAAACTGCACTCATAATTCATGTTCGATACATTCGGATGAAACGGAGAGTGAAGATTGGGATCAAGATAGGCAAAATATCTCCGAGCTTTTCCTTACTCTCAAACCAAGACAGATGATACCAACACTCGTTCAAGCATACGAGACACGATTCCACGTGGTGGTATGGGCTAGGAACGTCAGGAGGCATAGCGGAGGACAACAGTTACGAAGAGCACTCACAAACTTCAGCGAGAGCGGCTAACTAAAACAACTGCACGAACTGTGGTCAGCAACGAGTGCCAAGCAGCGTTTTCCCCCTCACCGTCACTAGACCTCACGACCTTATGATACACATAGCTCGTCTTACGCGAGACAGAGTTCCAAAACTCGATGGGTCTTTTTCCCATTTCAGTTTGATTGGGAGAGAACGGGAAGAAAGAGAAGAATCGGTGAGGGCCACGTGGATAGATAGGATGATAGGATGGATGGAAAAGTCTCCGGCTTGACAGTGAATCCTTTGCAATTCACAACTCGACGAAAAGTCAGTCACGACATGGCGCTCCTTTTCCCCAAAAGTACAGATCCACGCTGGCGTGCTCACCGAGTCTGGTGTTTTCGCTTCATTCTCTTGTCGCACCACCTTGATTCATGAGTTCTTATCGAGAAAGAATGCCTCGATCATCGATAACGTGAGGCTAACTTACTCTAATTCAGTTAAACCGAACCAACCGAACCCTCGTTCGTTTCGCCTACACGAAAAAGAAAAAGGAAAAGGTAAACGAGGAAATAGAGAGCAAACTTGTGTCTGAACAGGCTGAACCACCTGAGCCAGAGCCAGAGCCAGCGAGCTGGCCAACCATTCGTTCGTTTGAGTGGTTGCAGTCTCTCTCAAACGTAGCTGCTGCTGTGCCACAAAGCGCCGCCCGGCGCTCATCGAACTGCGTTGGCTCGCACTGTCGGAATGCGTGGCAAAGGTGGCAAAGCTTTCACTTTCTGAAACGCTCAGCTCTTGCAAGCTAGGTGTTGCTCACTTCGCTGCTCAAGAATACTCGAGATGTCCCGGTACTGAGTACGGTACTATTACAGCGCCAGCACTGTCTCGAAGAGTTTATTTTGTTAGCTACAATCTGTATTACTAATTTAATTTGTGAAAGAAAAAAAAGTTTGACTTGGGTTCCGAAAAGTAGACTATGTAGTGCAGTAACTAAGTGGTTTCTGTGCGCCACGCTTTGTACCGGAATTCGGGAAATGGCAGAAAGAGAGAGTGAGCGAGTTGTGAGGGATTCGAAGAGTGTGCGACCATCCGTTTTTTTCCAAAAATTCTAATTTCTTCTGAATTCTGACTGCTGAGAATTGTGTATGACTGCCGATGTCGGCACTAGCTCCTGCTCGGAGCAGAGGATAGTGGATTAGATTTTGATGGCGGAGGAAGAAACTTATTTTAATCTGTAACTAACTTGTCGTCGTTCTCCCTCAGACCAAAGGTGGCGAGCGACGTCCCGTGTGAAGTCCCGTGAGGTCTTCGGCGTTTCATATCCCTCCCACAATTCCAAAATCAGCGGGCACTCACTACAAAGAGCACTAAAACCGAGTACACAGCCGTGTGGGCGGGACGCTATGGAACGCTCCGAATTCTTCCTCCTCCTCCTCCTCTTCCTCCTCCCTCTCCTCCTTCCAGGGTTTCCTTTTCCCTCAGCCTCGCGGTCATTCCGCTCCTTGGCTGCGTGGCAGCAATCTCGCATTTCGTACAACCCGCTGGCGCCGCACACTAGAGTGGAGTACCATAGTACTGTAGGACTTGGACAAATTTTGCCAGACGAAACGATTTTTGAGCTGGTCTGGCCGGCTTGGCTATGCCTGACTATACTTGGCTGCCGCTGCTGAGTGCAATATCAATGTCATGGTTGTTGCGGCTACTTAGAGCACCAGTGGAGGGAGGATAAATTGCAAAAGCGAGGTGGAGAGATCTTTTTGCTTTTTGCTTCTTGTGATAATGTGATTGATTCAAGGGAAGAGCTTGTCTGTCGAATCAATCAATCAATCAATCCATGTCAGTCAATCAGTCAAGCAAGCAAGGGCTGCGAAATTCGGCTCCTTCGTAGCACGCAGAAAGATCTCTGTGTCACGCCTTCTCGCTTGCCCCGTGGGTTTTGCCTTGCCCAATGCAGCTGTTCTCAAATACGCGAGTTTACGGTTTCTCAAGTAAAACTTGTTATCAAGAGCCATGTGTTGGAATTAATCAAACTTTGCAACCTCCGATTTTGATTCTGAAAATCGCACTCTTCGTGGAGCTTTCGAGTGCCAAACGATACGCTTCCAATTATTTCCAATTTCCAAATCTCCTTTGCTTTTACGTTGCTGTTGCTGTTGCTCCCCTTGCGATCATGTGATCTTCCGCACCCTAGACGCCATCGATCACCCTCGACATCCCTCGACACCCTCGACCAGGCCAGACCATTAGCGTTTCTCGGGAGTCCTCTCCCAGTGCGCATCCACCTCCCTCGTTCCGCCCTTTACTCCATCTCCTCCGTTTCTCTAAGGGCCGGAAGAAGAAGAAGAAGAAGAAAGGGAAAGATCACATCTGTGCTCTCTTAGCTGAGGAGAAACCAAATCTTTCTCGCTCGTACGAGTAGAGTCCTACGTCCCGGCTAAACCTATGATAGTGTTCCTTAGCGCTTGACGTAGGTGCTCGCTCTAGTTCATGAGCACTGATTCTTTCCCTTCTCTCGCACGATCGGAATGGGTACGAAGTAGTACGAATGGTTGAATTCTGTTCCTTTTTGGTGAACAAAATCCAACCAAAAGAAGAAGAAGAAGAAGGGGAAAGACAAGACAAGTACGAGTGTTGAATTGGGAGTTGACTCTGCCAGTGATCCGGAAGAGGGGCGGATGGCCAACGCTTGTCGCAATTCAGAGCAATTTGAGACCGCGGCACTTCGTTTGACATAATAGCAAGCCGCTCCTCGTCTTTGATCCCGGCCTAACTTACCTACTAGTACTCGACTCGTTTCACTCTGATGTCTCTGTCTCTGATGAGTTGAACACGTTGTTGGCCTCAGCGGCTGAACTCTGTTGGACATGTATATCTACAGTTGGTTCAATCTTCTTCCGTTTTCCGATCGCTTTCCCCCAATTTGTGATGTGCCTAATGCGCCTCCCCACTCACATACTCAAAGCATCTGAGTGCTCTCTCGGCCCCGTTGATCGACAGTATCGACAGCGGGAATTTAAAGAACAGTAAACTTGACAATCTGTCACAGGAAACCGTGTAATTTAGCTGCGAATTGCAATACAATTCAGAAGGAACTACTAGCTAGAGCTGCTCACAAGCACTTGTTTTCCAACGCGGACAATGATGGACAATGTAGAGAAGGAACTTTTGTCTCTCTCCTTGGGACTGGCTGGCTGTGCGCGAGAATAATAACTTCTCCTTCGTGCGAGATGGGCGGCAAACCTTTGCTTGCATTGTGTAACATGTGCCACATGTGCATCTCCTCTCAATAGGTGTAAATTTTCGAGTGTAATTTTTTCAATTTTCTCTCTAGCCCAAAGTTTACTCTCACAGCCAACTCAACCACAGTCGGGTGCAAAACCCAGCCGGCCTCGGCCCCTATCCCAATCTACGTTTAACCATAATACCAGGGGCTATGCGAGGCTATGCCAGCTACTGAGACTGGCTTTTTTGATCACGAAAATTAAATCCACGCACCGGGGGCTACTGCATAGAGTAGATGCTCACTATTGTAAGATCGCTCATGCTTTGCGATAAGATCTGCTGCAGGCAATGTCGGACTTGACTCTGCCGTCTCCGAAGGACCTTATTGTTGACATTTGCTAAGTAATCATTTGCTGACAAATGAGGGGCATGCACTTGGGACAAGTTGTAAGCTGTGCTTTGATTCACAGTTAGTAACCGACAAGTAGTTTACTAGAGAGGTGAGCCTGAGGGGCGGCGAATGAGAGCGAGATCTCCTGATGAGAGAAGAAAAAGAAGAAGAAGAAGAAGAAGAAGAGAAACAAAGTGCTACTCAATCCAGTAGATGCTCAGCATGCTATATACAAAGAAAATCTCCCGGCTTCCTCCCTCACAGTCGGCCTTTCGGCAGACAAGTGACCACGATTATTTTGCCGGGAAGATTCTCCTCTCTCGTTTCTCATACGTTTTGTGCCGGCATTACCTCCTGGTAACGCAGGATTAGTCCGAGAAGTAAGCTTTGCTGCCAAGTGTCCTAGCTGGCTAGAGGCCCGTAGTACTCGTAAAACTGCGACAGAGACAGGAGAAATTTCGTTTGCGAAGATGGGATGACTTGGATTTTACTCGCGAAGGAAAAGAAAGAAAAGGACAGATTGAAAGTACTTGTTGCCTCAGCTTCGGAAGCTGAATTCCTTGGTTTTGTTTTTTGTCTGTCTGTCTGTCTGTCTGTCTCTTTGTCTGTATGTGTTTGTTTGTTTGTTTGTCTGTATGTATGTTTGTTTGTTCAAGCCCAGACCCAAGTCGAACTTGGGCCACGAACAGCCGAGGCCACCCTGAGTAGAAACAATTGAGAATCAAAATTCAGACCAGCCAATTGCGCCGCATTTGATACCGATCGCACAAGTACGTCATAAAGCCGCAAAGAACTTCACGCGTGTGAAAGACGTCGCACCGCGACCGCCGCCGAGGGCGGCCCAACAACAATTTGAGAGACCTGGCAAGTAATCCTTTGGCATACTCAGGCCTTGCTGGCCCTGTGAGACATCGAGAAAGAAAGCAAGTGAGATGCTGCAAGCTTCTGAGTCGCAGCTTGTCACAGTGCAACATGTGCGTTCCCTCACTCAACCACACAAGAGGTGCCCCTCAGGCGGCCTTACGTCGGCGTGCTGACCGAGAGTAGCGCTCGCTGGATCTTGGTGGATACTGGCGGGGGGCTGGTATCATTTGGAGCTGGAGCCTGAAGCGGAGGTTTCGGACATGCCCCTTGCACGCTACTGTACTCAGTATCGGTACTTTCTTTTGCTGTTCTGAAAACACGACCCGTGCTCTCTCGACTGTGGAGCCCGTGGAACCTGTGGATGAACGCCAATGGAAAGTCGTGTCCGCGAAAACCGTACTAATAAATTATCAAGAAGCAAGCGACTGGGCGACTGAGGCATATCAGCCCTCGAAACGGGCACGCCGCAGGTCAAAGAGTGCAACACTAAGCTGGCGCTCTTTGTCTGTGAGAGCGATCACATGATCGTTGTTCCAGCAACACATTTGGCAACTTGCCGGACGCTGAAACCCGGAGTGCCCTCTTCCCGTGGCCCACACGTCATCCAAGCCGGTGAGTCAGGCACGTGCGTCCTGAAGGCCCTGGGTTTCAACAGGCTGAGTAAGGACCGAATTCAAAGTCGATTTGTCCTCCTTACGCACGACACTCAGCGCTGCGACAGGACAGCTTTATGGACGGTTTCTTTGGAAGGTTGTGGTGAAGAATGAGAGCACTCAGACGTGGCAATAGCTTGTCCTTAATTAGGACACCGATCTACAAGCTTTGGTTGCTAGGTGCCCCTCGCGACCAGAGCTCTCGCACATAGTGTGGAATGGACAATTGCGACCACTTCCGGAGATATGTGTGGCAGTCAGTTGGTCGCAGCAGCGATTGCATTTGTTTCGATGACGGTGTTTGCGATCGTGCTCTGCATTGGCGAAGAGTGTCGCTCCCAAGTGTTGCAGTTGTCTCACCAGATCAGCATTGTCCTTTGCTACAAGTACGGTTCGATTTGATGAGGCACCTCCTTGATTATCTTGGACTTGGCTCATATCTGCATTAAGCGCGTCGAGAATTGAGGAAGTCGTCCAAGGCAAGGGCGCGTTCTCTCGACATCTGAGACTTGCGTTTTGTTCGTGAAACTCCGAGTGAGCTGAAATACTTCCCTTCAAAAGTGCGACGAGTAGTGATTGAAACTCGCCCTTACAAGTGTTTGTCTGGGTGACAAGGGTTTGGCGAAGTCGTGCAGCCTAGGTGTCGAATACTTCGAGCAATGGATAACTTCCAATATTGAGGAAGCTCGTGGGTGCTCGATATCTGTCGCTCTTCAATACTTTCTTGAAACGTTTTTCGATCGTTTGCCAAGCAATAGTACCCCCTGATGATACTTGTTTCTGCTCGACTGTGAGTAATTGTCTCCGTGCCGGGAGATCCTTCCAAGCAGTGAAAGAGAATGCCATATAGGACAATGTCTGTGCTTTGAGAGACTGAAATCGTGTCTTATGTTCCATGACGAAAATTCTTTGATTTTGCCTCCGTACTTGGCAATTCATCCTGCAAAATGGTGCTCCCATGCCATAAGAAGTAGTGCAAGTCTTTAAAAAAATGGAGCTTGACTTGCGCCTTTTGCAAGGAACTCTTTTATATCCCTGTCGTTGTTGTATTCCATCTTTTTCGAGTAGCAAGACATGCTCGACTTCAGAGTTCAAGTCAACGCGACTCACTACCCGTCGAGGGTGGCGGAGATGCTCGGATCCACAAACGACTGTTGTAGAGCTTTCGAGAGCTCGCTTTCAACAGTTGATGAATAGTAGATAACATTTCGGATTACGATCCTTGCCATTGTTAATTATCATCATGGATGGATGGGATGACAAGGAAGTTCACTCTGAGCTGTGGTTTGAACTCACAATTAATCTAATTGACCACAATCAACCGTCTTTTGTTCTTTAAAAATACCGACGGAAGCTAGACCCCCCAGGGCCAGAAGTGCATGCTTCGAGAAATAGTGGAAGAAAAGACGAAATGAAGGATTAGGAATTGGAATAGCCGACTAGATAGCTGTTTGTGTCTTGTAAATGGTATCAAGTTTTACCCCAATGGATTAGTCTTCGGCATTGGGTACCGGTAAGTAATGATAAGTAATGGCAGACTCCAACGAACAAGGAATCTCAGAGAACAAGGAACTGAACAAGGAATCCCAGAGAACAAGGAATTAGTCGCCGAAATCATTGTGTTGTTCTTGCTCTTGCTCTTTTGGTTTTGTTGGAGACTTGCTCTTGTTGGGCGCTTTGCATTTCTGTGGTTCTGGACACGAACGAAAATTGCGTCTCAGGGGCTGCTATTGTGTCGGCTCTAATAAATAAATAAAAGTCTGGAAGGCAGGCAGCTCTGTTGACCGCCCAGGCGTACTTTTGTTCGAACTCTTGACTTTGTCTTTGCATCCGAGCGAGTTCATTCTGTTTGGCATCCGGAAGAGCAGTTTTTGCTATCGCTTCCGGAACAAATATTGCACGTTCTTGTGACGTCGTGTAAAGGGATTCACGAGGAAAATCTGATCCAGCGTCTCCGCTCTGGAAAGTATGAAGAGCCAAGACAAAAGAAAAGAAGATCAGTGCTTACGCAGTTCTCATAGATTATCTTCCACGTCAAAGACCCTGCTCCGCTACCGGCTACGGCTCGAGGACACAAACATCTTGTCGCCATCCTCGAATGCGAAGACAGCGATAGGTGCAACTTCCTTGATATCGCAATCCTCTTCCAAACCTAACGGGGACGGAACCGAAAGGAATTTTGTGACGTCACTCTCGGATATGATTTTCGAGATGAAAGGAGCAATCGGACATCCCATTGTGTTGCAAAACTCCTTTTTTGTTGTGCCGCGTGAGTGCTACTCAAGATCATAAGCACCGAATAAACCCGACACTTCTCGCCAGGGCTTTGGCAGGGATTACAGCTGCTCACTGTCGTTCGCCTCCGCTGGAACGCGCACCGGAAATTCATTAACTCAAATTTGCAACGAGTAAGCCCACCACACGTGTAATTGTCAAAATCAAATTGTTCTT
>BLSF01000102.1:0-92988 GCA_012862575.1 Parietichytrium sp. I65-24A | reverse complement strand
GAATCTGGCGGCACTGGTGACCTGCTGGGCGATATTCACCACGGTGGCGGCCGTCGGCTTCCTCGAGTGGACCAGCCCCTCAACCGCGTGCGAGACCATGCGGGCCAGGGCCGGAGCGACACTAGAAGCGGAGCATTAGAGCCAAAATGAGGGAGAAGGGGTGGATGGCATGTCACGCATCGAGCGCACCGAGCGCCTTGAGTAAGAGCTGGCGCTGTAACTCTAGCCCCCGTTGGTATTTAGACTCTATATGACTTAAAATTGGTTGCCATTTTCCCGCATGCCTCATCACACAACTCGACCTCATGGCACTTGCCTTTGGACAGTTCCAGACATACGACCCTATCTAGAAGACGTCGTCACATTTGTGACAGACGCCCCGGAAAATGCCGCCGACAATCTCCAACGTTACTTCAAGTCCCGTGCGTCAATCGCAAGATACCTACTTGCTCTCGTCCACAACGAACCTCGCTCAGAGACCCAAAAGCTTACATCACTTGCAGGCGACAAGCAGAAGAACTTTTTTCAGCGCGCCAAACTTGACGACTTTATGGTCCAAGATGACTTCGCCAACCGCCTATCCCTTGCACATCGAGATGCTCATCTCTACTGGCCGCCAGGACAAAATCACCTGGCTCCAGTCCGACAAGGCAATTTCAACCTAACCTCACCAACGCTTCACTCGATCATCAACATTCACGTCAACTCAAATTTCTTTTCATCAACAAAACCTATGTCACTTCCATCGAAATCCAAGGATCCTGTCCCCGCACTTCTGGTTGCGGGCGGCCCGCCCGCTTAAGTTTTATCTTTTTTTTATTTTGGACATGAATATTAACAAAATATAACAAGTAGAAACTAATTTTACATATGTGACTTGCTGCTGTCAGCCTGATACGGGGCATAGGCCTCATTGACCTTGTCGTCTCAAGATTCAGAATCAGATTCAATGAACATGCGCACAAGGTGCTTGAATGCAAACTAGCATGGTTCGCATGATCGATATAGTAGATCGCTGTACACGGACAACGGCAAGCCATTGCAGGTATTTGACGCGGTCTCTTTCCTGTTGCAACGTCGATTGGTCTGTGCGGCCACTTCCGCGCAAGCTACAAGATGCATTGAATTCGTCATCATGTCATCATTGCATTGCCCGCTGGTACTGGTGAGACAATCGGTGATTGCATTGTGGTAAGCCGTGAGTCCATCGCAGTAGTCACTGTTGAAAGAAGAATGAGAAGGAGATGAAATCGTCGAGAAACAATGCCCAAACACCTCGGACGCGCAGGTTGAGGGTGGTGGTGGTGGTGAGGAGGCGGCAACTACCTGTATCGCAGCTTGAGCCTTGGCCCATCTTTGTGTTTTTGGTTTGATGTTATCATTTTCAACTTTGACACGTATATATGTTTATTATTTAATAGTACAGTTCAGTCAAATTTGGCAAGTTCAAAATTTCATCAGGGACGGTCACGTTGTTACCTCTCACATCCAGGTACGTCAATTGTGTCAGATTGCCGAGTTCTTTAGGCACAGTCCCATTTAAATAGTTATACGACAAATCCATATGCCGTAACGTTGTCATATTCCCCATGGTTGCTGGAATTGTACCCGTAAGGTCTTGATCGCCAATTTCAAGGTATACCAAATTAGTCAACAGGCCAATTTCGTCAGGAATCTGTCCTGTGAACCTTTGAAAACGATGCTTTGAAAACATTTTCAGCCCAACCAAAAGCTCAGCATCAAAAAGGTAATAATATAACTTCAAAGTCACCATTGAAGAAAACATTCCAATTGTAGGTGTCAGAGCAGCTTCCTCTGATAGATATCTCACAACCACCGTCAAAGGGGGCGAATGGCTATCCACAAACCCTAGTAAACTTTGAGCATCATCTTCTTCACAAGTTACATGCATCCAGATTGGTTTGAATGCAACACACTCGCCCGGTTCGTATATACCCTTTGGTAGGTATGCACTTGGTTTGTACCGCAATGTACAATTAGAATGATCAAGTATCCCAGTGCATTTCGGGATGACGGGTACCAAGTTTTTTGTGATATGGTACGCCAAATGAACAGTTGAACCCAGAATTACAGCCCCAAAGATGAATCCAATGCATGTGGAAGCCATCCGAAGACCTTTATCCATCCCTTCATTCGAACCCTGCCTTGTCCATGGATTAAGATACGAAACACGGCGGCTTTCTTTACGTGTATTCCCCCTCGCACGTCTGGATCGGCGATAGTATACATAGTCATTGCAAATAAAGATCAATGAACAAGTCGAAACGAACGACGCAATGTTCAAATAATCAATCTCTATGACGATTCGATCCCCATATGAAAAAGCAGAGAGCCCGAGATAGCAGATATCCGTCAGTACTTCATGAAACAGCATCTTAGTCGCACGTCCGTTTGTGAGCATGTATGGAACCGCGATGCTCTGAAGTAGTAAATGAGCGACAAAACAAAAAATGTACTCGTGTCTGGCACGCTGAAGGATGCCTCCGGATCTCAATGCCATGTATTGTGTCGCCCATTCGATCACTTCCATCACCAGGCATTTGACACCAAAGTATTCTCCTCCGGGTTTGATGTTTATGAACCAAGTGAACATCTTGGCGTCTTTCCGTGTGTCATCAAGTCTTGACATCCATGGTATTGTGTCCAGTGCCGAATACAATGCATAATTGCTTGCAATCACAATGATAAAGTTGATCTGACCAGCATAGAATACAAGCAACATGATCCCAACGTTTGCAATGCCCACAAAAAACATGTTGGCATCCCATTCCGAAGCTTTCACCTGATTTATCGCATAGATCTCACCTCTATTCGTTGAAAATATCAACGTATAAAGGTACGTCATACATGTGATCCCGCAAATTTGTGAAGGAATAGTAAAACTCTGACTGAATCGAAGATCGACATACGACCACAATAAGACGATCATGATCAGGAAACAGAGGTTTGGCCGCCCTTTCGGGTAGGTGAGCACGCGATAAATTCGACTGCTGTACTTGTGATGATCCTCCGGCACGCGTTTACACATCCTCCCGACCATGCTGCCTAAAATCGTGATGATCCATGCTCCGGCAAGGTCAAGTTCACAAACATAAAAGTATGCAGCAGAAGCAAAGCACAGGAATGCGAGCAATTGGATCGAATAATAATCGGTGTCAGATTTGATTGTTTGCTCATCTTTCTGATTTTCGCCTTGCTTTTGCTGCTGTTGAATCTCCGTGCTGCGTTTGGTCCCCTGAATCTCGTCGCCACTGTCATTACTGCTGCTGCTGTCGCCACTACTTGCATCCGCCGGAGCAACCTTGCTCTTCATGTTTTTTCCTTTTCGCATCCAATTTATTATTATTTTTTTTCCATGGACGTCCGTCTTCTTCTAGATCCGCACTCGCCGTCGCTGTCATCACCTCCTCCTGCCTCCTCCGCCGCACCCCCTGGTCGTCAACACGCTTGCCCCGACGAGCCTTTGGTTAGGTTCTGTCTGCCTGCCTCGCACCGCACCGCCCAACGCACGCCACACCTGCCCGCCACGAGTTGCTGTACATCGCAGGATGATTGAAGAATAAATGGCCCGTACTAGAGGTCTATGGTAAAATAATGGAAGAACAAACGATCGGCTCATGAACAATTAAGGATTGGTAGTGAGTGTAGGTAGATTGAAACCCTTGTTTTCCATACCAAGTATTAGTACCGGTATTTGTTCCGTTCTTTTTATAAAATTAAAAAAAAAAAATTTAAATAAATGTTATGTTAAAAAATTCTAGTTTCAAGTTTCTTTACAGTTGGATGCCTCACAACTCGATCTCATGGCACTTGTCGTACACCTCCACGTACGATTGGAACAATTCCTTGAGCTGAAGATCGCCGCTGCCAGAGCATTTCGATGCATGCTGCGCGACACATCCCTGATACGATGCATAAGCCTCATGGACCTCGCCGCTGCAGGATGAAGCAGATTCAAAGAACGTGCGCGAAAGATGATCGAATGCATACTGGCATGGTTCGCATGATCGATACAGGAGATCACTATACACTGACAAAGGCAAGCCATTGCAAGTGTTTGACGCTGTCTCTTTCCCGCAACGTTGATTGGACTGTGTGGCCATTTGCGTGCAGGCAATAAGATGCATCGAATCCGTCAGATCATTATTGCATTGCCCGCTGGTACTGGTGAGGCAATCGGTGATTGCATCGTGGTAGGTGGTCAGTCCATCACAGTCGTTGAAAGAAGAAGAAGAAATCGTCGAGTAACAATGTCCAAGCACCTCGGACGCGCAGGTTGGAAAAGCAGTGGTGGTGGAGAGGAGGCGGCAGTTACCCTTGTTGCAGCTTGCTTGTATGCCCATCTTTGCTTTGTGTTTTTAGTGTGATGTTCGTTGACACAAATTGCACTGTACTTTGTCGGGAATCTGAGTCGACAGGAACTCGTAATTTGGTGATTGCCGGCGAGTTGGTGACTGGATGAGTCGTCGGAAGTTTCGGAAGTACAATTCTCGTACGTTCTCTGCATTATGGTTTACGATATCAGTGGCTATGTACACACCTGTGATACATGCTTTAGAAGTGAGTGTAGCATTTTTCGATTGGCAGTAAGTGGACAGAATGGACAGCGCAAATGTGCTGCTTTACGATGTTTTACGTTAGGTTTGTTACTGACGCCACGTTCTTAATTTCGAGTTCCTGGACATTTCCTGGACATATCCTGGACATTTCCTGGACACGTGCACATTCCTTTGGTGTAATACTAACGGGAGTGCGTGATAGTGCGTGCGTAGAAACAGGGTCAAGAATGGTATGGAATTGTTAGTTTAGGTTTGTTCTGGTACCATTCTCTGCATAATGGTATACGATATCAGTGGCTATGTATACACACCTGCGATATATGCTTTAGAAGTGAATAGATGGTGGTGTAACAATTTGCGATTGACAGTAAATGTCCCGAATGGACAGCGACGATGTTTAATGTTGGGTTTGTTACTGACGGCCACGTTCTTAATTTTGAGTTCCTGGACATTTCCTGGACACGTGCACAATCCTTTGGTTTTGATATTTCCGGTAGACATGTCTATACGTAAAGAAGGAAGGTTAGAGTCGCTTTTTTGACACTGAATGCTGCCTGGGGATAGTTTTTTTCTAGACTGCTGGTCGTCTAACCAAAAAAAAAGTTACTTTAGGGATCTTTCACACAGGCACTCACTGGTGAGTGAAATCAATTGCCAGTGGTGCGCGGTGTAAAGAGCAACTGAGTTGTACATCGTTGTGTCTTGCTTGTGTGCACTTGCTTTTCGTCATGTGTAAGTATGCCCCGGTATCGAAATCTGTACGGTAAGCGGCTTGATTGACTCCCCTGACTCTTCGTACGTACCTCAAGCGAGTGAATTGGCTGCAAGTGAAACCCTAGTTGTCTCACCTCAACAGCGAGAGAGCAGAAGGAGTTTAGAATTTCCTGGAAGACCAGGCGAGCCATTTTTTTCAGCGCTTGTAGACAAGGGCGGGAAGCTTCGAGAACGTGGCGTGCTGTCTCATCCGCAGCCCCTGTTGAAACTCGTTGTAAAGTCGATGTCCTAAATGTAAACTGCCAACAACCCGAACTCCGCGCCTCTGACTCTCGTTCCCTGCACAAAACACCTCCCCCTCCTGCCCGCACTATTTCCCGCTCAAGGGAGTAGAAAATCCGTTCCTCCCAAGCACCGCGCTCCCCACGTCCACCGGGTGCTTGCGCATACGCCATCACTTCACTTACATGTCTCCACTTCGCTGCAAAGCCCTGCCGCAAACTCGCAGGGAGCGCCGATGCGTTCGAACGGAAAATCAAGTTTGTGGGACATGTGCATCATTTTCAATCACATCGTAGACGAAAATTCGTTTCGGATACTCGAAGACTGTTTCCACATCGCGTTGTTTGACGGTTGAGTCACCTTGATGTTTCCATGAATGGCCGTAAGTAGCGATTCTGGTGTTGCCGCAGACTCGTTAATGCTTGAACACTTACCTAGTGATCCTAACGTGCAATTTTAACTTTGGAGATATCCCACACCGTGTCGTCAGAAGCTTCACTTTGACGAAATGGAAGGGCGAACCCTAAACTTCAATCAGACAGATCAGGATTCTTAGACAGCCAATGTCCTCCGTTAAAGAGACCGCGAAAAAAAAGAAAGGAAAGGAAACCCAAGAGAAGTTACATTCTATAAGAAGGACTGCAAGGCAAAGTACTAAACCAAAAATGTTCAAGGCCGGGCCAGCAAGACGAAGTGACGATGCGAGAGACGACATTGTGCGTTCGGATCCAAGCCCACCCAAAAACCTTCACATCAAGGCTTCAATTGACGGCATCATTTAAGGAGCTAAAAAGATTGCACTGCGGTGCAAAGCCTCCATGTGGGCTACTCCCGTTGATGGCTGTACCCGCGAAATGGATGTTTTCACTGACATCCACAATTTGCCTACGGGCTTGCACATGTCGGCTGCGCCACTTGTGCTTGTTTGAAGGACTCGCAGAACAGTCTCTCTATAGATAAATTTTTAATCAAATTTTCAAACCACCAAACGTGGTCCAGGAACTTGAGGACAAGAGACTTCAGGACTTGAAAATACGCATGACTGAAGCAATGAAGAACCAAACCAACCACGCAGTTCAAGAATTGGCAAAGTCCTTGAAAGGCAATTCACCAAGTACTCACAGTGAAGAAAATGTTCAGGATCTTTCCGAGCAGCCAGTCGCTGATATGGCGCCGCCCATGCAGTTCTCCCATACACTAGACTTAGACGAGCGTTCTTCAACTTCAGGAGATGATGCTTAGGGTCAGCGAACAAACCCAACTCGACGACACTGTTGACGGGCAAGATGATGACAACGGGCCACAGACGACAGAATCTTCGACTGTACACCACCACCACTTCCACCTGCAGCGGCAGCGGCAGCAACAACACCACCTCCACCTGCAGTGACACCTCCATTACCGCACACCCCCGAGAAGCCGCCCGCGCACAAGGATATCCCACTGTCTCCGGACAGCAACGTTTCAACTTCATCCCCTCTCCAAAAGCTGTTGAACACAGCTCACCGACAAACACAGCAAAGTGTCCAGGTGATCAGGTCAAAGGTCACGAAAGATCCAGTTCCTTCCATCAGAGATCTTTCTTCTGCACATTTGCGCGAGAAGACATCGGATTACTATACAGTCAAATTACACCCTCGCGGAAATAAGGCAAATAACAGGGTCATCCGTTTTCAGAATTCAGCTCTTTCCCATACCAAATTGTTGTTCCGTTCTTTTTAAAAATTAAAATAAATTAAAACTCTCGTTAAGTTTCTTTACAGTTGGATGCCTCACAACTCGATCTCATGGCACTTGTCGTACACCTCCACGTACGATTGGAACAATTCCTTGAGCTGAAGATCATCGCCGCTGCCAGAGCATTTCGATGCATGCTGCGCGACACATCCCTGATACGATGCATAAGCCTCATGGACCTCGCCGCTGCAGGATGAAGCAGATTCAAAGAACGTGCGCGAAAGATGATCGAATGCATACTGGCATGGTTCGCATGATCGATACAGGAGATCACTATACACTGACAAAGGCAAGCCATTGCAAGTGTTTGACGCTGTCTCTTTCCCGCAACGTTGATTGGACTGTGTGGCCATTTGCGTGCAGGCAATAAGATGCATCGAATCCGTCAGATCATTATTGCATTGCCCGCTGGTACTGGTGAGGCAATCGGTGATTGCATCGTGGTAGGTGGTCAGTCCATCACAGTCGTTGAAAGAAGAAGAAGAAATCGTCGAGTAACAATGTCCAAGCACCTCGGACGCGCAGGTTGGAAAAGCAGTGGTGGTGGAGAGGAGGCGGCAGTTACCCTTGTTGCAGCTTGCTTGTATGCCCATCTTTGCTTTGTGTTTTTAGTGTGATGTTCGTTGACACAAATTGCACTGTACTTTGTCGGGAATCTGAGTCGACAGGAACTCGTAATTTGGTGATTGCCGGCGAGTTGGTGACTGGATGAGTCGTCGGAAGTTTCGGAAGTACAATTCTCGTAAGTTCTCTGCATTATGGTTTACGATATCAGTGGCTATGTACACACCTGCGAAATATGCTTTAGAAGTGAATAGATGGTGGTGTAATATTTTGGGATTCACAGTAAATGGACTGGCGATGCGGATTGACAGTGAGTTCCCGGACATTTCCTGGACACGTGCACACTTCTTTGGTGTAATACTAACAGAAGTGCGTGCCTAGCTAGAAACAGGGTCAAGAATGGTATGGAATTGTTAGTTTTAGGTTTGTTCTGGTACCATTCTCTGCATTATGGTTTACGATATCAGTGGCTATGTACACACCTGTGATACATGCTTTAGAAGTGAGTGTAGCATTTTTCGATTGGCAGTAAGTGGACAGAATGGACAGCGCAAATGTGCTGCTTCACGATGTTTTACGTTAGGTTTGTTACTGACGCCACGTTCTTAATTTCGAGTTCCTGGACATATCCTGGACACGTGCACATTCCTTTGGTGTAATACTAACGGGAGTGCGTGCGTAGAAACAGGGTCAAGAATGGTATGGAATTCACGTTGTGTCTGAAAAAATCCCATTCTCGTAAGTTCTCTGCATAATGGTATACGATATCAGTGGCTATGTACACACACCTGCGAATACGCTTTAGAAGTGAATAGATGGTGGTGTAACATTTTCCGATTGACAGTAAATGTACCGAATGGACAGCGACGATGTTTAATGTTGGGTTTGTTACTGACGGCCACGTTCTTAATTTTGAGTTCCTGGACATTTCCTGGACACGTGCACAATCCTTTGGTTTTGATATTTCCGGTAGACATGTCTATACGTAAAGAAGGAAGGTTAGAGTCGCTTTTTTGACACTGAATGCTGCCTGGGGATAGTTTTTTCTCTAGCTAGCTCTAGAGAGACTGCTGGTCGTCTAACCACAAATAAAAAGAGTCAGGTTACGTTAGGGATCTTTCACACACGCGGTCAATTGTGAGTGAACAGATAGATAACGACTCTTGCTGGGTCGTAAATTCTGACAGCACAAGTTTTGGAAGAGCGGAAAATACCTCCTCTCTATCCTGGTGCTTTTACTTGCTGCCATTTCCTGCGTGAGGTATTTGGGTTGACATCGACGTCTTCCATTCAACCTCCAGAAATTAAAATCTGGAAAGAAATTCAATTTTCTTTTTTTAACTGTAAAATAAAGTTCAAAATTCCGAGTTGAGCAGCAGTGGCCTCATGGACCGGGCTTTTTTCTTAAAATTGAACAATGACAATTTCTCGTCCTGCTCTTTGGAGTATAGAAATTTTCAGCGCGCCGTGCATGGGTTCACAAGAACAACTCGCGAAATGTGTCCTTTCCTTGACGGGCCGCGCTTGCTCCACACCTTTTGCGGGGCAAATGGATGCACCGGCGACAATATGCGGAGGAGCTGCCAGGTTGCGCGCTCTGGGGACCCACAGTTCTTAGCTAATCGGCTTTTGATGAGCTCTGCTCCCCTGGCGTTGTACTTTTGTACTTTTTCGGAGAGCTGTAGCTGGTCGCTATTTCGAAGGCATTCTCCGAAGGCGTTTCGGCGCACATTGAGGCAGAAAGGACAGGAGTAGGTGTAGCGTGTGCTCCAGCCAAGCAGTTGGTTGGCGGGTTCTGCTGTTTCGGAGGCCACGGTGACGGCGACTGCTTTCATTATTATTACATTGAAGTTATTTTGGCACTGGCGTCACAGCCTAAACCGGCGTTGCTGTTCCCGACGGCGCCTGATCGGGACCAAGCGTTCCAGCGCCTCGCATCGAAGAAGATCGAGTAATACTGCTTTTTATTCTTGCTACCAGGGCATCGGCTTCGGAGTCCTGTGTGCCGCAACGGAGAGTATACTTGATGGGCACGAAATCGTCCGCCAGCTGCGGGGTGAAAAGCAGTTGGTTGGCTGTGCGCTGTCTCACCTCTGCAGCGAGATAGCAGCAGGAGATCAGAAGACTTTGAAAGCTTTGGCGAGCAATTACTCTACAGCATGCAACAAAAGATCATTCCTTTCCTCCATCTTGCTTGCAAGGTATGGATGGGTCTTGCACAAGTACGCTCGCAGAAATTTGAGCACTCTGCAATGTTCAACGAGGGACTCACCTCTGTCAGTATCTTCTGGAGGCGGCTCTGTTGGAGGTTGGAACTGTAGTGAGGTTTGTAGAAGGAGATCGGCTCCGCGTTCCGGAGATCGATGGCTTCGCAAGGCTCTTGATGTGTTAATCATCTGCTCCGGTTGGAGGAGGTAATTACTCTTCGGCATTCAACGAGTTCAATTGCTTCGGACCAGGCTTTTTCTGTAACTAACCCGAGAGCACACTGGATTTGCTGCTTTTATCTCCTGCTCGTAAAGCATTTGCTGTTGTTTCAATAGTTTACGGCATGACCTGTACTGGCGCCTCGATTTTGCGCTCGTCCTCACACGGCTGTGCAGGAATAAGGGCTTGCAGCTCCTCGGAGTTTAAGAGAACGTGCGCCATGGTCTCTGGTTCTTGCTCCAGTGTTTTTAGGGAGATGGTGTCTCACGTTCTGTGCGCGGCTGTGGGAGAACTTAGTTGGCGGGGCCAATGCTACATAACTCTATACGACGTCGTAGAACACATACATGTTCTTACTACTACGAGTCCTACTACTGCGTACGTATCATACAGCGTACCATTGAAGAGGGAACACTACAACAGTTTCTCGCTGACTGTGAGATTTGATCCGAGAACAATGTTTCCTTCACAATCTCCCTTTCATTTTCCAAAACAGAGCACTAGATAATGCTTATTCGATGCAAACAGAAGTCTTGACGCACATGGGTTGCAGCTGTTCGATTGTATGCTTCCATTATGCGAAGCTAGCAAAGGTCAGGAATAATGAATTATTGGCTACACAATTGCAAGGCTTTCTTTTGAATTATTGGCGAGCGATGTGGGATGGAAACCTCCTTTGAGTGCGACCACTGGCAGGGGGAGAGCTACAGCCTCTTCACTGGGAACAACTTAGAATCCGGCCGCGGTGGGGTGATCATGATTGTGGTACTTTCCATCGATTGCAAGCCACTGCATCCCACTATGGTAGGGGTTGCAGTTGCTCACTGTGGGTACTGTGGTGCTGAAAAATTCTGTATTCTGCAATCTCGTTTAGCCAAAAAGACCTTGCTGTGCACACCGAACGCAGCTAAACGTTTGAGGTACCAGTACCCGGTTTTTGTCCGAGTCGGTTTGCAGTGTCCGGCATAGAGTTTTTTTTGTGCGCGCTAACTTGCCCTAAAAAATTGTGTTCTGTTTGTTTTGACAAAGCAAATCCAATCCATGCTGACAGGACTGGTAGGCGTCAAAACCCTAAATTCTGAATTCTGAATTCTGATTCGAAATGTAAGGCACCATTGAGCAGCGTTCGTTTCGTTATCTATCCCCCTGCCATAAGTTAGTGGGGTGTGGAAAGTCTCGTGCGTTCAATCTATTAGCTCTAGTAGCTAGCTAGGCTAGCTAGTAGTTGTTTTGACGGCGGTGAGACAGGTGAGACTGAGTATTCGTACCAAAACACTTCGCATCGAGCAAGAAGACCTTCGCAGGAGAAGCGCTCAACCACGAAGAAGATCGCCGAAGTCGGGAGCTCTCTATCAATGGAGCCCTCTGCTCTCGCGACAGTGGAAGGTGATTAACGGAATGTCTGAACCGCAGAGGAAGTTGCGTGTTGGCCGGAGATAAATATAGTTGAATTTATATCATCTAGTGGATTGCTGGATAGGAGGGCCTCTCATAACTTGCTGAGCTTAACGTCCTTCTTTGTCCGTATGACGTGGATGTTGAGGAATGCGCGAAGACCTTCTTCGCCGCCCTCGTGGCCGATACCACTGCATTTGACTCCACCAAATGGTACATCAGGACCAATGTCTACTCACGATAAGAATTTAGTGACATACCAATTCATTCATAAATCAGCCAAAGTTCAAGGAAAAAACACTTACCTCCGTGGTCATTGACCCAGGTCGATCCAGCAACGAGTTCGTCCGCAACGCGCTGTCCGTGTTCGTGATCAGCTGTCCAAACACTCGCACCGAGGCCATAGAGCGTTGCATTTGCGCGGGCAATGGCGTCCTCCTCTGAGGAGAATGGAATCACTGGTAAAACCGGCCCAAACTGCTCTTCATCGACGATTCGAACACCTTCCTTCACATTGTTGAGGATTACTGGCGGGAAGAGAAACCCTTTACCGGGGCTCGCAGCGTCTGGGACGCTTCCGTAAACAATTTTTGCTCCGTGATCAACCGCATCGAGCAAGAGGGAGCGGACCTTGGTGTACTGCATTTCGTTATTGATGGGCCCATAAATGACTCCCTTCTCCAAACCGTTGCCGAATTTATTGTACGGTTTTGCGGCTTCTTTCGCGAGCTCCTCGCACAACGCGTCGTAAATTTTTTCATGAGCATAGACCCTCTTCACCGCAATGCAGATCTGCCCGGAGTTACCGAAAGCTTTCTGAAATAATAGAGGTGCGACTTTCTTCGGATCGGCATCCTCGAGAACGATTGCTGCATCATTTCCTCCCAGCTCAACGGTTGTTCGTTTCAAGGCAGCACCAGCACTGGCCATGATTTGCTTGCCAGTAGCAGTGCTTCCCGTGAAAGAAATTTTGTCGATTCCTGGATGTTCCACGAGCCATTTACCAAGCATCTTCTCCTCGCTCGTGACAACGTTGAAAACGCCAGCAGGCAGCACTTGATTGTACAGCCGCCCGATCTCCAAAGTGGTGAGCGGTGTGTTTTCGCTTGGCTTGAGGACCACAGTGCATCCCGCAACAAGAGCGTTCGCGATTTTGAAGTGCGCCAGGATGAAGGGAAAATTCCATGGGGTGATAAGTCCAGCGACGCCGATTGGCTTGAACTTTTGCTCCACACGACTCTTGTCGTCTTCACTAAGCACTTTGCTTGGGTCTTTGAATTTCGCAGCAGTCTGTAAAGTATAGATCGCACCGAGTACCTCGCCTTCGGCTTGCGGAAGGCCTTTGCCCTGCTCCGTGGTCAAGAGTTTCACAAAGTGATCCTTATTCTTGAAGAGGAGACCTGCGCACTTGAGCAGAAGCGCTTGCCGGTCCTTCCAGGCTGTACGAGCCCAGGCCGGGAAGGCGTCGCGAGCGGCTTTGACTGCCAAGTCCAGCTCGTCGCGGGTGCAAGAGGGCGCATTTGCAAAGGGCTGGCCGTCAAACGGGTTGATGACTTCAAAGAGCCGTGTCTCGTCTCGCACGGCTTTCCCGCCAATAGTCATCGCGTAGCTTTGCGACATTTTGCCAGTTCCTGTTGCTGTCCAGCCGCGTACGTGCTCTTTACTTGCCGCAAGTGTGCGTGTGCTTGCGCGTGCGTTCGTGTATGTGTATGTGTTCTCTTGCTCCCTTGCCGTCTGCGATGATGATGGTCTGCGCTGTCCTGAGCTTGTTCATCTTCCTCGCAAAGAGATCTTGCCTAATCTTTAGGAGGACGGTGGAAGTTGGAGATTATGATGCAAGACTTTCATACGACAAAGGCTAGCAACCGGACAACGTTTCTGTCGGACCAAGACTCTCCACAAAAAGTCGTAAGTTACTGACTAGGCTAGAGCTCGCTTACTCAGTGCGAGTGTATGTATTGTGTGTGCAGTAAGTGAACTTGTATCTAGTACTCAGTCGTTAGCACGGCAGTAATAGTACCCTGCACTGATCTATACTGATCTCGTCATCTCGTCACGAATCCGAGTGTTAGGAGTGAGAAGAGTACCACTTGCGTAGAGTACCAGTAACCTGACCTTGTTCCATGGTCGGACAGCAGTATACCGTGGATACTGCACTGGTATGGGTGGATAGGGATCTAATGGATACACTTAGGCTACTAGCTCTAGTCAGAGTGATCAGCAGCTACTACTACTAGCTAACTATTCTATGAACTACGAGTACTACTAGCTATTAGTAAAGCTAGCTAGCTAGCTGGAACCCAGAATTTACTCGGGTTCTGTGACCAAGACTTCATAGCTTATTCTGAAAGTTCTTCCAGTTCCAAGGTACTCGTGATGGACGGATGATTTTTGAAAGCCGGGAACGCGATCTACCCAGCTAGCTAGTAGGCTCTCTACCTATCAATACTGAGTACGCTTCATCCGAGTCCCTATTTCCATTTCTTTTTTTGGAAGAAAAAATCCAAACCTGCCGGAGGAGCAGCTAAGAATCGCTTATTGTAATACAAGGCACGCTACAAAAAATTGTTCAGAGTGAATCGAGAGCGATTCCGCGCCAAGAAATCGGTCTCCTCTCTCGGCACATCACGTCTCAGGAGACTGATAACGGGCGCGACGAGCCTACTTGGAAGCAGCTTTTCCAGAAAAATAGGACACTGGCTTGAGCAAAAACAAGATCGCGGTCATGTTATCCGCGCCGATGCCTTGAGCTGTGCCTGGGCTATCGCAGATGCACTCCTCAAAGATCTGCTCCAGAATGTTGGAGAGGGGGTGCACGCCATCTGCGAGTCTCTTATTGATGAAGGCTACAACTCGGTCATTATCCATGACATCATAAACGCCGTCACAGGCGATAAATACATACTCGTCGCTATCAGAAAACTCGAAGACCATTACATCGGGTTCTGCGGTGATAATTTGGAGGTCTGGTGAAAGACTTGAGTTTGATTTGTACCTCAGATCCCCAATCGATCGTGACAGATTCAAATTTCCATTCACTCTACCCATCTCATTCACGTATCCGCCTGCATTCTGAATTCTAGCGAGTTCTTTCTCCTGAAACGGTTTGTGGTCGTGACTGAGCTGCACAGCTCTTCCTTCTGAGCACATGATCGCCCGAGAATCGCCCGCATTGGCCACATAGATCTTGTTTTCGTGCACGAGGGACACGATTGCCGTGCAGCCAGCGTCGGTGTACTGAGCACCAGGTGCGTCAGCACTAGTTCCAACACCTCCAGATGCCTTGTATCCAGCCTCCTGTTCGTCAAGCTTCTTCAATTTCATCATTTTCATCACCAGATCCAGCGCCTCAGTCTTGCTCAGGGAGCCTTTCTGCTCAGCTTCTGCCATTTGCCGTTTCACGTCCGCCTGCATCGCCTCTCTGACGGACTTGGGTTGACTAGCGTCTTCTTCGGTGATAGCAGAGGCACCCTCGTCGGATTCAACCGAGTCTTCTCGCTCTTGTTCAAGGGCGACCGAGATAGGAACGTCAAGGTCTCGAAATCGCGCGAGCTCCGACGCATACGAAGCGTCGCGTAGCATTTCGTCCATCCGATGGAATGCCTGAACCAGAGCCACGTCGAATTCTCCTCGACTGAATGACTCAAGTTTCGTTATCTCCTTTGGCATATGCTTTGCGCAAAAGCCGGCGACCTCTTTTCCACCGTGGCCATCAAAGACTCCATACATCGCCACTGGACCATGCGTGTGATGCGCGGGAGTAATAGACGTCAAGGTGATATGGGCGTCTTCCATGGTCTTTCGCCAACCTTGCATTTCACTTGATGCGTACGTCCTTTCATCGTCCATCCCGTCATCTGAATGTTTTTGTGTGTTCGGAACGTCCAAATACGAGCCCATTTTGGCAAGAGACTATTGAAATCAAAAACAGGAGCTTTAATGCGACTGGCACAGATTTAGAAACGCTCTTCTATCTAGGCGGAACCTGTACTCGATCAAGTGACCAGCTCCTCTCAGGAGAAGAACGAAACTGGTATCAGTGTTAGATACGGCCTGAACAAAATTCCTTTTAATTCGAAAGACAAGCTCGCAGCCTCCCGAAGAGTGCCTTGGGCGAGTCAAACACCTGTGCGGAAGACTCTACCTTAAATATCTAGCCTCCTCGCTCCTCGCTCCTCGTAATTCGCAGATCGCAGATCGCCGAGGGTTGCCGCCTGCCCGAAACACTGCCAAACCCTCGTTGCTGCTTCTTACTAGTGCCTTTGGCTTCAAATTGGGGGGCGACTTGTGATTGCCTTGAGACCCTGACTTGTGCATCAAGAGCACCAAGACGCGAGGCCACGGCGCTTCGCTCCGTTGCTTCCCTCTAAAGCTAGCTAAATCACTCATCTTTCTCTTTCCTGCTTTCCTTTTCCTTTTCCTTCTTCTCCCTCCTTTGCTCAGCGGAAGCGAACACTTAGCGATCGCGGTATACCTGTCATAGTGAACATAGTGGGGTTCACAAGGTTCACTTCTCCCTCTCTAACTAGAGTCGTCCCTACCGTCTCGCCTTAGTTGTGCAGGCAAATTCACTCTACTAGCTCTAGCTACTAGCAACTATATGTAAAAGAGCTAGCTGGAGCTTCCTTCGTGGTCTGTAATGGTCCCTACCAAGCTCTGAAGTGATTTTACTCTACCATAGTCTCTGTAGCTAGCGAGTAGCTACTATAGATACAATTAGCAAATTTGCTAAATTCTACTTTTGGTGAACTAGTAGCTACTCCCGCTAGTATACCAACTATACGTTATTATAGAGCTGATTCTACAATTGCCCTTGTATAGAATGGTATAGCGATTCATTTAGAAGGTTGGCAGATGTTGGCAGCTCTTGTATCTATAGAGTTGGGGTAGAGAGAGTAGTGAGCATTGGTATTAGGTACTAGTACCTTTGATCATATGGGGGTTACAGATCGCGGCTTTCCTCAGACTTGAAGGTGAAAAAAAAAACACAACTCATCCAAATCAAGTTCGCTGGTCACACTAAAAACGAAATGACGTAACCTCACCTTCTATTAAAACTGTATGAGTGGTGGCTTTGGTGGCTTGGTTGAACATGTCAACTCGGAGAGCTGGTGAGCGAAGTATTGACAGCGAGTACTGACATTGGTGTGTGGTGCGTCAAAGGACCAAGTCCATCAATTCTCCAATCTTCTTGTTGCTTGAAAGCTTTGGAAAAGACTCCGTCGATTCCTGAAGGAGGAGCTTGAGAGACGCCAGAACGTTCTCACCGAACAATGACTTCCGTGAGAACAGCGCTTCAGCAAACGTATCGCAGAGAACGACCCTAGAAGAAAATTTTGCAATTGCACTGCTCCACAAAGGGTGAGTGAAAATGTTGACCTTCTCGCCACAAAGGAGCAACACATCCAATGTCTTTGCGAAGCTCTTCTCTTCATTTTGCAAGGCCGTGTTCTCCAATGTATGAAGTAATGATGACCCGAGTCTCTCGTACACTACCTCTTCGGAACCCTTGCCGTTCGGCGAGTTCCGAGTGTACTGTAAAGAAAAATAGAGGACATAGACCACTCCCACTGGAAGGCTCTCGCGAGCGCGGGCGAATGATGTGCAAATTGAGTCTATTATGAGCGAAATGTGCTCGGAATGCTCAGGAGCGGCGGGTAGCAACGCAGATTTCCAAAGCAGAGACACTGCTGGGGGAAGAATCCTTTGCTGATCTGCCTGCCGAGAGCTGTCCTCAGCAAACAAGACGTCAAGGCATAGGGAATCGTGCAGCGCAGCGCAAACTGTGACAAACATGTCCAACAGATCGGGATGGGATTCGACTCTGCGGAGTAGAACTGCAATCGCAAACATTTTAAGGGAAGACTGTGAAGAAGAGTGTTCAAAGCACAGGATCTGGTTCAAAAGTTTCCCCGACTCTGCTTCAAGAGTAGGATATCGTGGACCAAACTCCAAGCCCGACAGTGCTAGGAGCACGAGTTGAGCTCTAACCTCCCACCAGTTGTCGTGTATGAGGTTTTGAGTGCTTTTTACCAACGACAAGCAAAGATCTTCGACTTCGGAGGCGACCTTCTCTTCTCTAGGATCTTCTCTGGCCTTCTCTTCTTGCTCGTTTCTGGCATCGCTCGCGCTCTTCTTGCGCACATCATTGAGGACGTGATGTAAGATCCCCACACACGAGGCCCTCGTAAAAGGCTGCCCGTGTCCAAGGCCCTCAATGGCAATGTTTGTGGCAAAAGCTGTCATCGGTAGGGGAAGTCCGCTGTCCATCTGACCCTGCATGATGTCCAGTACGCTTGACAGACAACAGGAAAACGCCTCAAAGTCGCTGAGCTTCTCCTGAAGCCGCTTTTCGCACTCCAAATGAGTGACGCTGTCGAAAGGGCAGTGAGAGAGAAAAATCGTGAGAGGGATGATTCGCTTACTAGGCTCCCGACTGGACAGAATCGTTGCCAAGCGAGGTAAAATACTGTCAAAAAAGATTGATGAGGAAACGCTCATGTCCCTTTCAGCAATGAACTGCCCAACCTCTGCTAACACTTGGCCAATGCTCGCGATATTCCACTTGGCATACACGTTTGCAAATGCTGCGGCCGCCCGTGCCCACTCAAGAGGGTTTGCAAGAGCCAAGATGGCCAAAAGTTCACATCTCGGCTGCAGACGCTGAAAGATGCTATCCAAGTCGTCTTGCGAGTAGACTATTTCAGAATCTGAATCGACGTGCTTTAGAGTGTGTAATAACTTCTCGGCACTTTGACCTTGCATTGTGCGAAGAACTTCGCCCATCACCGCCTCGATGGCCTGGAAAGGAGACGAGGGTGGATCTTGAGTCGGGTCAAGACCGTCCCACTCTGCAAGATCTTTGCTCTTGCCTTCATACACCGAACTCTTGGATTCTTCTAGCAAGGACGTACTCGCCACACTTTCGCTGCCTGGTAGCCGCCGCCCAGCTCTGAGCTTCAAAGCATTTGATTCCAAGCTTTTGATCTTCACTCCACCGGCTTTGACTTGAGCATCAGAAAGACCGGGCCCAACTTGCCTCGTTTCGCCTCTCAAAACTTTGGACGGTGCTCGCAAACTCCCATCAGATTGAAGCGTTCTGGACTGGAGTAGGCTTTGGCCCTCAAATAAGTCCTGGTTCTCAAACTCACTTTCCGGACGGACGCTGTCGTCTTGGTTTGAGCCTTGAAGCGGATGGTCCACCGAAGACCCCCGAGCATCATCTGCAACTCTTGGTGCGGCCTTTTTTGAGACTTTCTTTGAAGTGAGAAAGGAAAACAGCTGCGTGATAAAGAGTATGACAGAATCCGGGTCGCTCTCCATTACTCCTTCCAAAGTTGATTGAGGGTTGTAGACTTGAAACCCGACCTTTTCGAAAATAGAGCCGAGTTGCTTCCAATTATCCTTGCGCCGGGTCAAGCTCTTCCCAGTGTCAAAGGAATGCATGTGTACCAAGTTTGGGAAGTATCGCGAAAGAATTTCCGCAACCAAGAAGCCATTTGAAAAGTCCCTCCGCACATTTTTAATAGCGAATGCCAGGTCGAGCCCTTGAATCCATTTCAGTACTTCTCTTCCCAGTTGTTGGGTTGGCTTTGGTCTTTGCGGTTGCACCTGCTGTCTTGATAAGTCTGACATGATGCCCGGAGTACCCCTTATTTAATTGCTTGATCTGAAGAAACGAGAGCCGCAGGAGCAGCGGGAGCCGCACGAGCGTCTGCGACGTCTGACGAGCGGAGTGAGATTTGACGTATGAATTACGGCGATCGCGAGAAAAATGCTCTGCTCGCACTCCTTTGCGTTTGCCCTCAGCAAAGTCTTGTCTGCTGTGTAGCAGGTTCGCCCGTCGGCGCAGCGTCAGTTTTTGGGGGTTGACTGACGGTTAAGTCAGAGCGGAGCGTCCGCTCGAGACTGAGTCCGCCTTCAACTTTCGCAGCGACGTCAAAGTTCAATAGCACGTGACAGTCACCGTCGCGCCGCCGCCGGTCACGGTCTGTAACGTACACTTTTCAAGACTGCCAGCTTGGGACTAACTAAGTGTAAAGACAGTAAAGACGACTATTACAACCCATTACCATATTTTTTAAATATTAAAAGAACACTCTCTACTGGAAGAACATAATGCCCAGTCGTTTTCAGGAGACGCGATGCTGAGAGGTCAGATGGTTGCGCTGCGTTGAACCTAAATCTTTAAAAGGTAAAAGAATTGCAAGTTAATGCAATTTGATGCTGCTGCGTTTGCTGCGACGGCCACTGTTCAGGATGGATGCACTGGGACTTTTAGGTACTCGTTGACTTTTGGTGTATGCATTTCAAAACAGAGAATTCGACTTCTTTGCGTCCATAGCCAACCGTGGAAACGACTAGCTTGGAACTATTGAGTAAAATCCTCGCCCAGGGGCTTGAGGTGTCCGGACTGCGCACTCGAGCCACCATCGTCCTTTGCTCCTGTATCGGGCTGCCTGGCCACAGTAGAAGAAGTGGACCCAAATACCAATGCCATAAGGCCGGTATCTTTCAGATATGACGCCGTGTTATGATGCCTGCCCAATTGACACCTCAGGTCTTTGTATGCACCGCATTGTTTCATAGGAAAAATCCTTCCTAGCACCTCGCGGTGCAGCAGCGTAAGCCAAGGGGAGTTTTCTTGCTCTCCAAGCGGTATTCGCTGGAAATTTTCGCACGGAAGTTTGTGAAACGGTTCCGGGTTTGTCTTGACGGTGGTGTCGAGAAAGACCGGACCAGTCGCTGAAAGAATCGGTTTTTCAAATTCCGACACAAGGATTTTAAAAGCATGCGACCAAAAAGGATCTCTGCGGGGTGAGCTCATCAAACTGTTCTGTACCAATTCATTGTACAAGTATGGCGACTCTATCAAGCTCACTCTATCTTGCGGAAGGTGACCCCAAAAATTGCGGAGAGGCTCATAGTCAAGGTCGGCGTACAAGCCCCCAAAATGGTACATAATAAAGTACCGAACGGAATCCGCGCGCTGAATGTCAAACTTGTACCCGTCGTAGTACGGGAGGAACCACGAGTAGTGCTTTACAATAAGCTCCCTCTGAGTCGCGTCGGTCCATAGAATATGTTGGTATTCCGGCTCCGGGAATAACTCCTTCCAACGGGACTGCCAGAGCAAGTATTTCTCGTTCTTTACCTTATCGTCCTTCCACTGCTGGTGAATGATTTTGGGAAGCACTGGACGAAAGTCTGGAGGTGTGTCAGCTCTGTCGTACTTTGGAAACTCCACAAACTCTAAATTTCTCCTCGCCACCACGCAAGGGTCTTCCGTGTTTAGTAGAACAAACATGATGGTAAATATGAGATAAAGAAAGACAAGCCCCGAAACTCCTATCGCAAGCTTGCACCACGGCGACGCTGACCGAATGCGTTTGTTTAATTTACCCCCTCTTTCGGGGATAAAATTGTCAGGAAGAAATGGATTTTCGTCTCCTTGCTGGTGGCTACTACCTCGGTGCCGCCTCACAACCTGGGTAGCTTGCCCAGCCACCAAGGCAGCAATCCTAGTCGTTGACGAGCGCCTTTTCTTGGCATTGAGGTCAGAGTGGTCAGCCATGGTGCACGGCGCGATTCTTCAAGTCCCTTTTACGTGAAGGGGCTGCCGTCAACTTTCAGTGTCTCTGTGTGAACACTCAGCACTGACAAGAGCCAGCCTCTCAGAGTTTGCCAACCACCTGACGTGGAATTAGTAGGTCACGAGTGACGAGCAGTCCCCTCTTCGCAGTCTCGCAGTCGCAGTCGCAGCCACAGACGAGCGCGTGCCGTCCGGTGAAACTCTCCTAACGTGTGTTGCTGTGGCAACGGGGACTCTTCCAAATTCCAGTTTTCCCGTGAGGGCGCACAAAGCGGCCTTAAGGGAGTGGTGAGCACGGGGAACGGGGAACGAGTGTGAGCCGAGCACTCTGGATTGCTCCGCAATGCTGCCGGCGGTCATTGACTGTGTTCTGTGAAAAGGAGAGAGTTGTTTGCAACGATGTGCTCCCTGCCAGTTCTGTACTCACAGTACTAGTTAGTACCAGTGCTGGTACGAGTGCTGGGTACCAGGTACTGGTATTTGTAATGCTACTATTATAATGCTACTATTATGGTCAATCCCTCACCAACCCCCACTCAGCATTCCTATAGCTTTTTATCTGTCATCATCATTCAGTATTTAAAAGACGATAGTGTGCAGCGGTAGCCCCTGCCATAGTTATGTGGCTCCAATAGGACGACTACGTTATTACTATAATAACATTTATGAGAGTACCCAGTTGCGATAGCAGTACAGGTAAGAGCACTCAACCAGGTAATGTTGTTGTAATTTCGCGGTTAAGTACCGGTACTCGTACTCAGTACCGGTATGGATAAGTGTCAATGCGAACAATGCGAACTTATGTGAACCAGAGGCAAGTGAGAAAAGGAAGGAACGAGGGAGGGCAAAGGCGAGCAAGGCAGAGAGACCAACGAGTGACCTTTCACTTTGCTGCAGTGCTTACTAGGCGAGAACTCTGCATCATACCTCCTTGACGCGGCTGTTCCAGAAATCTAGAATGTTGTCGCGGGTGGCGTTCCGGAGCTTGAGGGCGAGGCCAGTGGGCTGGCCACGTTCGTTCTCGACGGAGCTAGAGAGGCTCGGTCGTTGGAGCGAGCTAGACACCACGAAGGTCTCTGGAGACGGACTGGGAACGCTGACTGTGGAGCACGGCAGCGATGGCGTTGTGCATGTTGCTTTAAACCGGCCCAAAAAGTACAATTCCATCAATCTTGAGATGTTCGAAGACATTGAGAAAGTTTTTCACCGAATTTCGAGCGCAAAGAAGTCAGTGCGGGCTGTGATTATTGGCGCAAGTGGGCCCAATTTCTGCGCTGGAATCGATGTTGGAGTTCTTATGGCACTCAAGGAGGGCACGGCCTCGGAAAGGTGTCCCGCAGAAATGCGGGAGACTCTTGGTAAAGTCGTTGGCAGATTGCAGTACATTACTGGCCTTCCCGAGCGGTGTCATGCCCCGGTCATTGCGGCCACAAAGGGCCTTTGTATCGGAGCCGGGGTGGATCTAATTACCGCGTGTGATGTCCGTTTGTGCTCAAAGGACGCAAAATTTAGCGTGAAGGAAGTCGATTTGGGCATTGTTGCCGACCTTGGAACCCTCCAACGTCTTCCGCACAGCGTTGGCGAGCAAAGAGCGCGCGAGCTAGCTTACACAGGCCGGACTTTTACAGGCGAGGAGGCATTCAATTACGGCCTGGTGCTGTCGTGTTCGGAAACACCTGAGCAAATGCAGGAGACTGCTCTGAATCTTGCGCAGACGATCTCCAAAAAGTCGCCTGTTACAATCCGTGGGGTAAAAGCCAACATGAATTACAGTAGAGACCATACCGTGTCCGAAGGCTTGGAATATGTCCTTCGGTGGAACGAAGCTCATCTTTTCTCATCCGATCTTGAGCAAGCTTTCCAAGCAGTGATGAAGCAGATGAGCTCCAAAAAGTAGCGTTTCAGCATATTCACTGAACGAGCATTCATTGGCTTGATTGAAAATTTCTAACAAATTATTTGCAGTCCCTCCTCGCAGGTCACAGACCGGCTTCATTCTACAATTCGTTTTGCTCGACGCCTCTGGCACACCCCGCTCAGCTTCCCTTGACAGGAATCAGCATCACGTTGCACTTTCGCTCTGTAGGAGCTAGTCTCAGATGTAATAAGTCTAAAAAACATTTTCAGTAGCTTTTTATAAAAGCACCCTGGCGTTGTTCACCGGAAAATGATTTCGATTTTGGATGCCCTTTATCTACTCTATAAAAAAAATTAGCTTTCCATAATCTCGGCAAGGGTGGTCATGACAGATTCTCCGATGCGTTGCTTTAAATATGGGTTCATAAAAATGTTCTCTGGGTCCATGCGTGCTCGGACAGACGTGAAGCTGTTGAGGTACTTGTACGACCTTGCAAGCTGGGTTGGTGACGTGATGTAATTCTGCTTGCCCCAATGCGGCAGTCCGTCGCATTCGTCCATGGCGATACGCTCAAGCTCCCTTCCAAGTCTCTCAAATACGATTTGGTCTCCGGTCTCCTGCTTGTCCCCGTTCACTATGAAGCTGATCACAGCATTGGAGCGGGCGTTCTGCGGACTGAGCCATATGTTGTCGGCAGCAACGTATCTAACACCGGTGAATACCGACTCGGGCTTGGCAATATCAGCTTCAATTGAGCGAATAAAGGCGATAAATTTCTCCATGGCCACTTGAGCTTTTTCGACGGGCACGAACATCTCCATCTCTGTATACAGGTCTCGCTTGCTATAGCCCTGGCGACTATCGCAAAGGGCTCGGAACGAGGAATCCACACAGACCGACTCTAGTATGCCGCCCGTGGAAGGCTCCAGGTGATGAAGTCGTGGTGATTTTTCCCAGCATCCTGAACTTTGGAAATCTCCGGGCTGGTCCTTGTCGACTTCTGTGCGAACCAACAAAGTCGCATTCTCGTTCGGTTTGAGTGGGTAAAAGTACCATTGCATTCTTTCATGGTCCTTGTAGAGCCTGGGTAGAATGGTTTGCAAGTGATCAAACTGGACAGAAATCGTTTCCATTTTTAGCCTGAAGGCGGGTCGCACTTGGAGTGATATCTGGGTAATGATGCCTAGCGCGCCCAAACCAACTCTCGCGGCATTAAAGATATCGGCATTCGTTTCAGCGCTTGCGTCAATAATATCACCACGCCCGTTAATTAGACGCAAGCCGCGGATCTGCGTAGAGATCGAGCCGAGGCGCCTTCCTGTGCCATGTGTCCCCGTCGCTGTGGCGCCTGCAATGCTTTGCTCGGCAGTAGCACCCATATTCTCCAAAGCCAAGCCATTCTCATCAAGAAAGGCATTCAGCTCGAACAAGCGCATTCCCGCCTGCACGTTTACCAGAGCACCACCTTCGTTTCTCTCGATTGACAGAGGTTTGCGCATTCTGTCCAGGGAAATGTAGTGCGCTCCTTCAGAGAGAGTGATGGCCGAGAAAGAGTGACCAGCGCCGACGACCTTGACTTTCGTCCCATCTCGGACGGCGTTGATGATGATCTGTTGAACTTCGTTCTCTGTCTCTGGGAGCTGGAAAGAGAGGGGGTGGCAAACTTGCTTGCCATCCCAGTCCGCCCAGCTCAAACCGCTGAGGCCGCCACGGAGCCCCCCATCGTCAAAGGAAGCAACCGACTGGGCGACCTGTGCCGCTGCCAGCGCAACAACAAGTGTGCTCCGGAGCCCCATGGTGCTCAAGTCTCTTTTGCTGCTCTGCAATAGCGAGAGCTTCCCACTGAACTGACTTTTAAAAGTTGCTGCGCGAAGGTTTTTGTGCCCACACAAAGGGACCCCACGACATCCCACAACGCAAAAGCTTTGGAATAAGAGTTGGCTAACGTGAGCTTGTGTGCGTAAACGTTTGAGGCATATTTATTGGTTTTTAGACTTTTCTAGTAGTATTTTAGTATCCCATTCATTGCCCAACGAAACATTTTTAATTAAATATTCTCAAGGCCGGTTACTTTTTTGGAACAAAACTTGGAAACCCAGTGATAGCGCGTCCGAGAATGAGCGCATGGATGTCATGGGTGCCTTCATATGTGTTCACTGCTTCCAAATTCATCACGTGGCGAATCCTGCGTTGTCCATCCAAAGTCATCCATCACGAGCAACAAATAGGCAAAATTGTCAGTCTACATCTCAGGAAAAAAAAAAGCAACAATCATATCTCCAGCAACTTACACGTGATACTCGTCAGAGATACCGTTTCCTCCGAGCATGTCGCGAGCCACGCGAGCAATATTGAGCGCCTTCCCACAATTGTTCCTCTTGATCATCGAGATCATCTCGGTGGCGGCCATGCGCTGCTCCTTGAGGCGGCCGACCTGGTACGCAGCCTGAAGGCCCAAAGTGATTTCAGTAGACATGTCTGCGAGCTTGAGTTGCACAAGCTGGTTCTTAGCAAGTGGAGAGCCAAACTGCTTTCGGTCAAGCGTGTACTGACGCGCGATCTCCATGCAAGAGGCCGCGGCACCCATAGCTCCCCAGGCAATGCCAAAGCGAGCATTGTTCAAGCAGCTGAAAGGGCCGGTCAGACCCTTTACTTCTGGGAGCATGTTTTCAGCAGGGACGGCAACGTCCTCCATAAAGATCATTCCAGTCTTGGACGCGCGAAGGGAGAATTTGCCCTCGATGACCGGAGCAGAGAGACCTGGCATGTCTTTTTCTAAAATGAACCCGCGGATGTCGCCAGCGTCGTCCTTTGCCCACACCACAAAGACATCTGCGATAGGGGAGTTGGTGATCCAGTTTTTCGAGCCGTTCAAGATGTAGCTCCCGTCCTTTTGCTTCCTCGCACGAGTTTCCATGCTTGATGGGTCGCTGCCATGATTTGGCTCAGTGAGGCCAAAGCAGCCAATGAGCTCTCCGGTGGCAAGCTTTGGAAGATATTTCTTCTTTTGCTCTTCTGAACCCCAGTCATTGATAGGGCCCATGACAAGAGAGGACTGCACAGACATGGCAGATCGATACGAACTATCGACGCGCTCTACCTCTCTTGCAACAAGCCCATATGCGACGTAGCCAAGTCCGGCACCGCCGTACTCGGCTGGGACGGTGGGCCCCAAAAAGCCAAGCTCGCCCATCTCGCGCATAATTTTGGGGTCAAACTTTTCATGACGGTTAGCCTCCAAAATGCGGGGCATCAACTGTTCCTGGCAGTAGCTATGCGCTGCATCCCTCACGAGCTTCTCCTCCTCCGTGAGCAACGACTCCAGGTTGAGAGGGTCCTGCCAATTGTAGTCGATGTAGCCCTTGGACGCAAGTTGAGAGCCCTTTGCTGAAGAGGTGCTCAGCAGTCTCCTCGCCGCGACCTTGTTGGCCAGCGTGTTTCTGGTGGTGGTCCAAAGTGCAGCCATGGTGCCTTCTCAAGAAAAATTCAGAGCTGCTCGTAACACGGCGACCGACGGGAGCAGAGATGGTTCACAGCCAACAAGCACTCTGTTCGAGCTGGGCCAGTGAGTTGCGAATCTGCTCCTTACCTTTCTTCCTTCCTTTGCACTGTTCACTGTGATCTGTGTTCTGATGTGCTCTATGCATCTCTATGCTGTGCTCTATGTGATTTGCCTTTGCTCTTTGATGCTCTTTGGGCACCTGCGGTCCTTGCATACTGAGCCTAGCACAAATTGCAGCTTGTTGCTTAGCGAATTGACTGACTGCGAGAATAGTCTAAAGTCTCAGCTCGATCCTCGCACCATTGCCACAATTGCCACCATCCTTTCTTCTTGCTCTTCAGGCATCTTCAGGCGGCCTCTTGTCCTGCGCGGATGCATTAGGAGACGGTAGGCGCACCTTGCTTTTTGTGTACTTGCACTAGTACACTACTGTAGCCCTGACTCACTCCCCACCAGCGGAAATAGTACAGTTACTCTTCTCCGCACTAGTCCCACTCGCCAATTGTGCTCTACATAACTTAATAGTAACAATTTCTCATACAATCCATCCATCCAATCTGAATCTGACAGCGGACCTTGATGGACCTTGAGCTGTGCTATCAGTAATAGTACGGAGCCAGCCCCGGTACTGACTGTGAGTTCTTTTGAATTAATTATTAATTATTCTGATTGAACACTTCTTATCAGCTGTGGAGTATTTTTACATTCGTTGGTCCCGACATCTTGGTTTCTTTCTTGGCGTTTGTGGTGGAAATTTCCATCCAAATTTGAGAGACGAAAATTTGTCTCGCTCCCTCTGACATTGCCCCTACTGCCATAGATAGCCATGTTGCGCCAATCTTCTAGTAGTACTCTCCTTACTAGCCAGATAGCTAGCAAGTAGTAGCTCCAAGCTTCCAAGAATGGCTCTCAAGATCGCGTGTGAGCGAAACGTCTGGTGATGTCTGGTGGATGAGACGAATGGCCAATTTGTACTAGGCCAGCTAGTAGAGCTGAACTAACTTACACATTCCACTCATTCCAGTAGAGCACCTTGTCGAGGACATACTCCACTACTCGCGGGAGTAGAAGCAGAGCCGAGCACGCTGTACTCCAAGTACTGTATGATGCGGTGGTCGCTTCAAACACCTTTGCTCTAGTTTGCTCTCTCGACGCCTCTAAATGCTCTCTCGGCGGAGGGAGCGATTCGTGTAGTGAAGTGGTAAGTCAATCTTGGTTCTCTCGAATAATTTGACACCACCTTTTCAAGCAAATTTCTATCTCCTTTATCATGAGGCAGCTAGCTCTCGTAGCCTGGAATTGAAATGAGCCCACGGCTCACCATTCAAGCTCTCTCTCATCTCGCTCGCTGACATGCGCAAGGAGCGTGTGCCACTGCTAGCGCAGCTTTCTGACCGGGCTCACAGTACTGCCGTCGTACTGTTTAAAATGTGGTACGGCACTGAGTGCGGTGTTTCTCCATGTTTCTCCATCGAAAAAATCGTTTGACTTTGAGTCGTTATCCATGTACAGGGTCGAAGGTGGTTTGGTTCAAAACAATTTCGTTGGAGTCTGAAAGTTCAAGTTGCGACTTCTTCGTCGCCTTTCTTGCTTTTCTTCCAACGTTGGTACATGAGAGCTCCTTGCTTCAATACGATCTCTCTCTCTCTCTCTGCAAGTCGAGCCTGAATAAGCTACCGATCTTGAAATGCTCTGGGAATTCCTGCCAACGGGTACGGCATGCTTGAATGAGGAAAAACCGGCTGCCGGAACTGACCTCCACCCAAGCCCTGGTTGAGTGAGTCTTCGCACTGCCCGAAACCGATGTTACTCGAGTACTCAAATAATTATTCCCAAAAAGGCCCACTCAGTGATTGCTGTCCCCAAAGCCCTTGCTTAAGCAAGAGCTTGTGTTTTTGATTGGTTCTGATTCTTGGGTTCTTTCGCAAGGTTAACATAGGTTAACGCAAAGCTCGAAGAAGGCAGGCTTGTGGGGAATGTGTCCGGTGCCACTAGGGTATAGTACTGGGTACCGGTACCGGTGGCATCACGAGCTGAGCTGAGCGCGATGAGCCACGATGCCACAGTGCATACGTAAGCATAGAGGGATGGATATTTGGTCCTTAGCAACATACGTTGACTCAGATGTACTCTAGAGTCTAGCCTAGCTAGTAGCTATCTAGCTAGCTAGCTTGAGCCTATCTAGGCTAGCTGATAGAGTGGTTCTATGACGGGTAATTGAAATTTTAGAATCGAATCATTGATCTTGTTCATGAAAGAAATATCAAAAAGAAGTTACTTTCTGAGTACTCGTGTACACCAAGCAGTCTCCTGGCACGCCACCCACAGTGCTATCCACAGAACCTTTTAAGTGCTCCATGCCCCTGATGCCCTCCTACAGAAGAGATGGAACCTGGTCATTCTGGTCATTTTCGAGCAGCGAATACAGCGAGTTGGCCAGCCCACCTGCACTCTTAGAGTCTCCATAGCATCACTCACTAAGCTAAGGTACATCGCGAGCTAATCCAAAGCGTAATAGCGAACGAACGGCGATGAACAACTAATCGACACAACTGACCAACTGACACATCGAACGAACGACAAGGAAGGGACGGAGAGGCGCAGCTGATACATGATACATACGGCGACCCACTGAAACATACGGCGACAACATATTGCGGCGATAAGGAGCGACAGCTGAACAGCTAAGAGTGGCAGAGACCAAAGGAGGATCCTGTCGGGCAGCGACGCGCAGCGAACGTCGAGGAGCGACGAGAAAGCACAGGAAATAGCGACTTGCCGGTGGCCATGAGCCTGTGCAGCGCGTGAGTCTGAGTGCGCAGGTGCACCATGTTTGTCAGACGACTCCTTGAGTCGCGTCGTCCAGAAGATACTAGCAGCCAAGACGCCTCTTCTCCAGCGCCGCTCTCTTCGGACGACTCCGCCACATCTAGTCCTCAGCCCACGGAATACGCTGCGGCACACCCGCTGCCTCGACGCCACACTGCACCGCAGTCTCCGGATGGTGATGCTCCTGGCTCTCCCGTACGCCGCGAGAGAGCATTTTCCGGGCCTCGAGCGCCCCCTTCCGCTCCTTTGGGCTCAAATCATGAGCCCATGTCCGCCCAAGTGCCCAAGACAAATGGGGAGATGGCGAGAAGCGCGTCACCAGTTTTGTCACCAAAGGGCTCGGCAGTGCACGTGGGACTGCGCCAGCATATTCCTCCAGCCGCCAAGAGTGACGAAAGACAGGTGGCAGGCAATGTCGGCGAGGGAGAGGGCGACGACGATGAGGAGGAACTTTTCTGGGTAAAGAATCTCGACACAGGCAAGATGGAGCAAATTACGCTGGCGGACATGCTGCTTGGGGGCAAAAGGAGAGAGAGCGCGGGCGGCACTACAGCGATTGGTGATTCGAGCGAGAGCAAAAGCGAAGACGAGCAGGAGCGGGTAGCCGAAGCGACTTTGGAAGTAAATACCAAACCAGATGGCGTCGTGAATCCCTTGCAAAGAGCTGGTGCGATAATCATCAAGAGTGTACTGCACAGGCTCGTGGATCGTGCCAAAGTACGTGCATTTCAACTATTGCAGACTGCTGTGATACTTGAACAAGAAACCCAAAAATTGGCAGAGGAGATCTCTTCGAAAATGGCAGAGTGCGAGATGCTTTTACATGAAAATGTGGCTCTCAGAGTGGAGCATGCCCATGACCAGGAGGCAGCCAAGCAGGCTGCGGAAGCCATGGCGAGGGCCAAGGTAAATGCGAGCGGTTTTCCCTCTGCAGCTTCCGAGCAGGAACTTGAAAAGTCAAACGCGTCTCCGCCTCAAGCTGCTGCGCCTCCACCACAACCGCCGGCCGCTGCGAATGCTAATCCTGTGTTGGTGCCGCCCAGAGCAGAAGCGCAACCTAGTGGTAAACAAATAGCGGAGAATGCCAGTGGCAAGGAGGAGGAGGAGGAGGAGGAGAAAGAGAAAACCTTCTCCAAGGCAGAGCTAGAGGAATTACTGCGGGCAAAGGGAATTGATCCCGGGGTCGTTTTCGGGGAGGCCATACCGAAAGGCACGATTGTCTCGCCCGTTGCACTCAAAGATGATCCAGCCTATGGCCGGTTCTTTAAAATGATGGCTGTCAAGGTACCTCGTCAGGCAATCGAGAATAAGATGCTTCAAGAAGGCCTAGATCCAACATTTTTGGACAAGGATCCAAACAGCCCATCGCCAAATCAGCCCAAAGCTTCCGAGGCGTCTAGTGCTGCCGGGAGTGAGAATCAATCGGGCAGTGCCTCTCCAAAAACGATTCGACAACATGAACAATATGGCCCCTTCTTTAAGATGCTCGGAGTTGGGGTGCCCCGGCCTGCCGTCGAACTAAAAATGCAGAAGGAGGGCTTGGATATCAAGTATCTTGATCTAAATCCGGATGACCCCCTACCCGCGGAGCTTGCTTCGCCTCCATCTTCCACAAACGCCAAGATAGGATCCGAAGAAGAGCAATCGCCGCCTTTCAAAGACCACCCAGAATACGGGCCTTTTCTGAAAATGCTAGCAGTGAGAGTTCCCCGGCAAGCAGTGGAAAACAAAATGGCTGAAAAGGGCCTTGATCCGAAATATTTGGACTGTGATCCTAATGCCCCGACACCAAGGGAGTTGATGGAGAGCAAAGGCGTATCCACGGAAGCGGCACCAGAAGCCGATGTCGTCAAATTAAAGGACGATCCTACTTACGGGCAATTTTTCAAGATGCTGGCTGTCCGAGTTCCGCGCCAGGCAGTCATAAATAAGATGTTGCAGCAAGAATTAGACCCCGCGATATTGGACATGGATCCCGAGGGCCCTTCTCCCACGTCAAAAGCAAGTGATGCTGGACAAACAACAGGGGTCAAGCTCAAAGATCACCCCGACTATGCCCCATTTCTGAAAATGCTCTCTGTGAAGGTCCCTCGTGGGGCAATCGTGATCAAGATGGAGTCAAAGGGTCTTGACCCAAAGTATCTGGACATGGACCCGGAAACAACGATAATCGCGGACGATTCAAAAACAGATAGCAAACGAAGTGGCTCCGTGGTGAAACTTAAAGATGATGAGAGGTACGCCCCGTTCTTCAAAATGCTTGCTGTCAAAGTGCCTCGAGGAGCGATCGAAGCAAAAATGATTTCCGAGGGTCTGGATCCAAAGTATTTAGACTTCGACCCGGAGCAACCGGCCCCGCCGCAAGATGGTGCTGGGAAATCCGCTGCAGCTGAAAAGGTCAAGTTGAAGGATCATCCAGCCTACCGTCCTTTCCTCAAGATGATTGCTGTCAAAGTGCCTCGCGGCGCAGTGGAGGGGAAAATGACCGCAGAGGGTTTGGATCCCAAGTACCTTGACATGGATCCAGAGACGACAATGATAGAGCTAAAGCCTGCCTCTGAAGCGGCCGAGGCTGCCGCTAGCGAGAAGGTCAAGCTTGGTGAGCACCCAGACTACAGCCCTTTTCTCAAAATGCTCGCCGTGAAAGTTCCTCGCGGTGCTATCGAGGTCAAAATGCGTGCTAAAGGACTTGACGTTAAATATTTGGACATGGATCCTGAAAATACCCTGATTGAGCTCAACCCTTCCGGCGACGGCTCTGGTGCTGCTGCGGCGCAAAAGGTGAAGCTCAAGGATCATCCTGACTACTCCCCATTCTTGAAAATGCTTGCGGTCAAGGTGCCTCGCGGAGCAGTGGAAGCTAAGATGATTGCAAAAGGGCTTGACGTGAAATACCTCGACATGGACCCAGAGGCAACAATGATCGAGCTTCCGCAGGCTGGCGGGAATGCTGGAGGGAATGGCCCCGTTGTAAAGCTTAAGGATGACAAGGATTACGGACCGTTTATAAAAATGCTAGCGGTCAAGGTGCCTCGCGGTGCGATAGAAGCAAAAATGATGGCGAAAGGGCTGGACCCAAAGTATCTGGACATGGATCCGGAGTCGCCTGCACCAACAAAAGCTGGCGGAAAGGGCTCTGGCGTAGCTGGAGCTGCACCCCCCAAGCCCAAGCCTCCAGAGAAGAAGCCGGATAAGATTGTGCGGCGAAAGCTTCACTGGAGAAAGGTAAATAATAACACGTTGGACAAGGTTGAAAATGCGATTTGGAACAAGTCAAAAGCATACATATTTGAGCAGCGCGAAATAAAGGAAATGACCGCACTATTTACCGTCAATGTCAGTGAGCAGGAGCGCCAAAAAGCGAAAGAGAAGGCTGAGCGAGCAAAGACAGAAGGTGCCACTGGATCCGCCCCGAAGAAAAAGAAAGTGAAGGAGGAGACGAAGCAGTTATTGGAGCCCCAGCGTTCCAACAACATCGCTATCGTCCTGTCCAGAATGTTTGGTCTTGGCGTTCACGCAGCTCTGATAAAAAGATGTCTTTTCAACCTGAACATTCCCGAAGACGTTAATACAGAAGACGTCCGCCAAGTTCTGGGCCTCGCGCCAACTCCGGAGGAAGAAAAGATTTTATCTGCCTACGATGGACCGCGCGAAATCCTTGGAAAAGGGGAATTTTACTTCCTAGAACTCATGTCTATCCCTCGCTACAAACAGCGCACAAATTGCTTGCTCTACAGGATGAAGTTTGATGAGGCATACGAGGATGCCAGGGGAGACTTTGAGGACATCAAAAAAGCATGTAAAGATCTTCTCGAAAGCAAGAAGTTTCGAAGAATGATGGAGATCGTTCTTGCGATGGGTAATTTTATGAATGAGGGGCCAGACGCACCAAAGGCAAGAGTCGCTCCGGGTTTCCATTTGGACGCGCTAAACAAACTTCGGGATGTCAAGAGTTTTGCGTCCAACACTACCGCTCTTCACTATCTCGTGTGGTTAATTCAGTCTCGCGAGAGAGACATTCTTACCTTTGTCAAATCCGATACTGATTCTATTCGAGAAGCTGCAAATATCTCTTTGACGAATGCGGTGACACAGCTTCAGGTCTTGGAGGCAGGCTTACGCATCATCGAGACTGAGCACAAGTATTGGGCGAATGTCGTATCCGATGAAGAGAAGAGGAGTAAAATGACGGAGGATGACCAATACTTTGTTCTGGAGCTGACGCGGTTCTACAAGGTTTGCCAGGAATCACTGGAGGATTTGCGGTCGCTGGGCTCCAGTACTGAGGATCTTTTTAAGCAGACCCTCGAGTACTTGTGCGAGGACACTTCGACGACGTCTGAGGTGCTGTTTCGAACCTTGCATAGCTTCTTTGTCGAATTTCAGAATGCACTCAATGATACCACAAAGCAGAGTGAGGCAAAAAGGAGAGAGAGGCAGCGGCAAGAGCACGCAAAAACCGACAAAAGCAAGGAAGATTTGAAGCGCGCACCAGGTACTGGGGCGAAAAAAGGAAGCACAACTTCCAAGGTTGTTTCGACCGGAGCTACGAAAGGACGGAGCTCTAGGTCATCATCTACGTCATCCGCATCTTCGTCCAAGAGCAAGAATAACAGTACCGCCGCCACGCAATCAAAGCCAAAGTCAGAAGCCTCAGCCAAGCAAGCAATGCCTGTGAAAGCGGGCTCGAAGCCACCATCGTCTTCAGTGCCACAGAAGTCTTTTCCTGGATCAAGTTAGCATCTGGCTCCTTTGATCCTCGTTTCTTGTACATTTACTCACATAATTAAAAAGGTGGAGTGTGATAGTTTCATCTGCCCTCTGTGTAATATGTAGTACAATGAAAGCTCCCTTTTCTTCATTTCCTTTTTTTCTTGATTGATCAACTTGGAGATGAAACAATATGAATGAGGATCCTCAATTTCCCCTGGGGCTCTAGAGAGCTCTATGCAACCTTGAGGAAGGCAGCACTAGCGTGCTGCGACACTCGGAACCCTACTCGCAAATGTGTCAAAAGCTGAGAAGAAACCGAGTGGGTAAAACTTGTAAAAATATAATTAAAAAAGAAAATTGAAAAATTTACAGGTCATTGCATGGGTGAAAAATTGATATCCATTTCCATTTCAAGCAGTAAATGTGAGCCCGCTCACCCACAGCTCGACCAGGACCAAAAAATACTGTACCGGGAGAGAGTTCGTGGTGGCGTTCCTTCACGGACTCCAAACAAAACACAAGATTCGTCATCCAAGAACCTCGTGCATTGACGACGATAGGAGATCGTTCCGATGAGGCACAACCGCGTCTTCTTATGGTCAGGCAGTTGAAAAACCTCAGAGCGTCACGACATGTCAAAAGCACCAACCTTGCAAGGATGCAATACGCTGCATTCAGCGAGGGCCCTTACGCATCGCTCTTTGAATACTCTTGAACCTAGACTTGACTCCATTTTCAGTCCTTCCAGGAAGCCTTCTCTTGATCTCCGCCCATTTGTTTCCAAGCTTAGAATGCATGTCTAGCAAAATCTTGTCCTCTTCCTTGGACCAAGGCTCCCTATTAATATTCGGATCCAGATTGAGATACCATCGCTCCCTGCACTGTTTCGCAGTTCTACCAGGAATTTGCTCAGCAATCTTTGTCCAGCTCTTTTCCTTGCCGTACTTGTCCATCAGCTCCAAAAGTAGCCGGTCTTCTGCGTCACTCCACATTCCCTTGATGAGACCCGGTTGGAGCACTTTCTTCCACCGTTGCAAGCACTGAACATGGTTCCGCCCCTGGACCATTTCCGCAATTGCCTTCCAATTAGATCCATTGTACTTTTCTACAGCCTCTTTGAGTTGTGCATCCTGCTCGACAGTCCATCGAAGGCCGGCAGACTTGGTAGCCCCAGCAGCAAGAATTTCGTCGAGAGCTGTACGCTTTCGCCCAGGTTGCGAAGAATACTTTTGCATGGTTGGGGACCCACCTGATCCCATCGCATATCCGTGTGGAGAGATCTTGCATAAGGTTTGAGGCTTCAAATGTTGAGATGCGCGCATGAGCGGGGACCCGTAACCGAGGCCATGCGCTGGAAACACAAGCCCTGGATCCGACGAGTGGTTGCTGTGAGTGTTGAAGCTCTCCTTGGGAGACAACCGTTGTTGGCCGAAGAAGGACGACGGGGTTGGAGCGTTTGGGCTTCCTTGCCCGCTCTGGAATCGCTCCAGTGCGGAGAGCGATAGCGCACTTGGAATTCCTCCACAGGCCTGAACGAAGTCTTGTGCCAGTTCCTGCGCGTAGCGCGAGCGCTTAGCGCCTTCGGAAGACTCCGAGAGCTCGACTTTACGCTTCAGAGAATTTGCAGAATCCATAAAGGCTGACATGGCAGCCGCGCCACCCCCGTGTTGTAGGAGAATGCCCTCAAACAAGCTCTTCGGCGTGGATCCATTGTTTCGAGAATGGTTCTCGTCCACATATTGAGGCGAGCACGGCATCGTATCGGTCTTTGAATATCTGCGCATGGTCCGTTCGTGGCCATCAAAAATTGAGGAAGAAATGTTTGACATGTCTGTCGGAGAGCCAAGAGAGAACTCGACGCTCTGAATACGAGGCCGTATCTTCTGCAACGCAGAGTCGAATTGCTGCTGCTGCTGTTGATGATCTGAGAATCCTTTCCAGTGCTGCTGCTGGTCCTCCATCCTCGACTTTGGGAGGATCATGGGTGTCGGCGAGATGCCCACATCAAAGTCAAAACCGGAGTGGCTTTTGGCCACATGGTGCCCGCCCGAGGGTGAGAAAGTGTACGCCGGCGACCCAAGACCCGCAGGTGATCCTGGATACGCAAATAAAGCAGTTGGTGACATCGGGAACTCGTCTTGCGAAGAGGATGCGGCAGAGAGTTCGGGGATTTCTTCGTGTCTAGTCTCCAAACGGTTGCCAAGATGGTGGTAGTGGTGGAGGCTGCTGTGCGATACTTCTCTGCGACGGCCACCGCCGCTGCTGCTGCCGCTGCTGCTGCTGGTTCTTCGCTCGCTTCTTGCGCCTCCGCTGACGACGACGTTGTTGTGCGGGACGGTTGCGTTCAGGTTATGCCCCGCGCTCTCCGAGATGTTGACAGGCGGGGGCCGCTGGCTCAAAGATGCGTGCATAACTTTTCCGACAGGACCAGCTTTGCTCGCCGCTTTTCGCTCTTTGTTGCACTCTTTTCAGGTGAACACGGACTGAAGTGGCTCGAGCATCTTGGTCAAATTGACACAGTTGACCATAGACACAATTGACCATAGACACCATAGACACCATAGACCAATGACCATGGACCAGCGACGCAGGCAAGGCAAGGCAGAAGGAAGGGAGGAAGGAAGGAGGACGAGGTGGAGTAAGAGGGGAGTAGCAGGAGGTGTAGGAGCAGGAGAGGAGGAGGAAGAAATGGAGGGAGGAGAAAGAGGAGGAGGAGAAGGCGCACATTACTCGCAACACTCACACTTCTCACACGGGCTTACAGTATGTGTAGAAGGAGGTGATAGTACGATAGTGGCATTAGTAGTGTGGTGCGTAGAGTGGGTCGTAGGAGCAGCGAGTGGAGTGTCTGTGTTCACTCGCAGTGTCTTGGCGTGGCTGGGGTGGATAGGGTCCACGTAGAGTCTTGCGACCGTGGCTGGGACCAGCTCTCTGAAGAACTAACTTGTTTCATTTTTGTTTGCTCCTGGTCTCCTTCCCTTTCCCATTCCTTCCTTCCTCCCTTCCTTCCTCCATTTCTCCATTTCTCCATTCCTCCCTGCTTGGAAGGGCGCGCCAGGACTGTGTCTTCTTCTCACTTTTCTTTGGCCTTCCTTCCTTCCTACTTTGCTTCGGCAATTCTCTGGCATTATTTCATTCGTGGTCACTGTTCCATGTGTCAGATTACTAAATAGCGTTCTCTCACTCACTCACTCACTCACTCACTCACTCCCTCTCAATCAGTCAGACAGTCAGTCAGTCAGTCAGTCGCTTTTTCCTCCATTTTCTCACCAGTTGGGCCAGTGCGAGCAGTGGGAGCAATGATGACCTTGGAACGAACGAACGAACCACTGAGCGATCTTCTCCTCATCTCAATTTCTCCTCTCACTTTCTAAACATGTCTCCGCTTTCTCCCATCGCTCTCGCTCTTGCTCTCACTCTCACTGCGCCGTCACCTGCTTCACCCTCACTCTCACTCTCACAGCTCCTGTCTTCGTTAAAGCTATTCTCATCAATCCCATACCCCACTTATCAACCAGAGTTTAAGGTCAGTTCAGAAATGTAGCCTACACGTACGCCGCAGTCGCGAGGGTGACCAGGTTGTCGATAGAAGATTTTAAATGTAAAATGATAAATGATACGGATATTTTTTGACAGCAAAATAGACGCGAGCCAGTCGATTTACCAAGTTTCACAGGCAGTTATTCATTCAGACAAATGCCGACTTGCCTCGCGATGGAGACCTAGTTCTTGGTTCCTAATTCCGAGCTCCCATGAGAACGTTGGCGAATTCGTTTTCCTGCCAGGATTTTGCAAAACAAAACACGAGAACGTGGGAATGGGGACCAGACCGTAAGACCGCGAGCCTTATGTTTGACCGGGTTCCTCCTCTCCGACTTGTGAACTTCTGAATTCCGACAGTGAAGTTTTTGATTGATTGACTGTGAAGAATAAATGAATCAAGCGACCGGATAATCCGCTTTTAAATTGACTAACGAGATCCAGTTAGAATCGACTGAGGACTGAAGCTACTGAAGCAAGAGAACGCAACGCACACCGCAGACGGGATTAGTATTCCAAATCAGCGAACCATTTCAACTCAAACTCGGCTGACCGGTTGTCTGACTGGCTTCAATACGACTATCTTCTTGACCCACTTGTTCTCATACGTCTGTTCCTTCTTTGAATTTTTTGAATTTGAATTTTTTATTATAATTCATTCCCAGGAGTAGAAACGAAAAGAAATACAAGGGCAAAGGTCAGGTAGTTCTATTTGCCACTACTACTTGACTCAATATCTGCGGTAGTATAGAATACCTCATTAGAGAGACTTTCCGTTCGGATCATTCATTCTCACTTTTTCGGAGTACTGCACTGTCCTCACTTCAATTCAGGACTGCATCCGTGCCACTGATACACGACAACAAGACGTGACACATTGAAGGAGACCCTCAGTAGAGCAGGTTTATATTAAATCTAATCGACTGCAAGTCGGGTGTGCTCTGGATCTTGTGATAAGTAAGACCAATTCTACCAAGTGATAGCCTACTGATACTTGAGAAGCTTGAAGGCTGCACCGGTTCCTTCTTCTCTGCACTGCTCTCTGCTCTCTCTGCTCGCTGTTTTGCGTTTTGCTGCCAGTGCCACCAGTGCCTAACCTAACCTAAGTGCTGTCGCGAGACAACGGCTGTAAGAGCCGGTACTCAGCACTGAGTCACGGTCATGGTACTGCACTGTGGCACTGGCCATTGTGGAGAATGGTCTCGGAATATACTCAATACAGTGTGTTTTCATTTATGAAGTACTGACTTCTTGGGAGGGGAGTATTCATCGGCCCGCGGGTCGACTTGACTGTGAGCCCCGCTAGTGATGCGTTCAATTTAGCGGGGATCTTGGGCACTGAATGGATGACTGGCCCAGACTATCCTCGTTGACTCTAAACTCCAAGAGCAATGCCCTTCTTTCTCCTCGCTCCATACTCTGCTCGGAAACGCTACGAGTACAGGTAAGCTGCCCAGTGGCACTTTCCCCCCTTCCCTTTCCCAAGTCAAAGCAGTGCTACTAGTCCCATGTTCACTCGTACAAAATGAAACAAGCACCTCAAACAGTGTATGCATGGACTGCATGGTCCTAGTTCCTAACTGTAAATCCCTGGCACACGACCAACACAACCCCCAAATCGAATTGCCATCGATGGGCACCAAAACGATGCAGTTATTATTTTCATTAACAGAGCTCAAAAGGCGCTGTTAGTTAGTCACTCTGCTTCCGCAAGGTAGCAGCATGTGAGGCTCCAAAGTATAACGTCTATTAAAAATTAAAGTTGAAACACGCTGGAGAGAGACAGCTGAGACAGAGAGGCAGCTAGCTGCTAACAATCATTAAGAGAAAGATTACGCACATCCCCTCTGAACTTTTTGCCGCCGAAGCGTCTCTACTATTGAGTGGTACTACTCTCACCGATTCGATCTTTCCCTTTCTCCGCTCTCCTTCGCCTCACAGCACTCATCAATGCCTTCACTGCTCTGATCTGAACTGTAACTCTGGATTCTGAACACCTTCTTCCCTCTCCCTTCTTTCTTTCCTTCCTTTACGGAAGCTGCAGAGCGTTCTACAAGATCCGGTTCATGAGTTGTTACTCACTGCCAGTTCAGCTCTCCGATCGGCAGAGCATGACAGAGCTTCATTCCTGCTTGTCGTCGTCGTTATCGTTGTCGTTGCTGTTGTTGTTGTCGTTGGCACGGCGCCACACGCGCACTAGGCGTACTACTGATACTCACAAAGTAGTTTCACGACCCTGTCTGTGTTTCGTTGTGCTGGCAACACAAATAAGTTACTATCTATCGCAAACCTGAAAAAATAATTTCTACATCTAATAAAATAAAATAAAAAAAGCATAACTCTCCAGGAAATATCTCTGCTGTGATTGTCAGGGAATTGCGCGGATTGCGAGAGATGTTAAAATTTAGATTTAGAATTTTAGAGTTCAGAATTTGGAAATTTTATTTTTAACAGTGGGTTGGAAAGGTTGGACCCAAAGTCTCTTTTCGTACTCACTTGTCAGTTATCAGGAGTCTGTACCTGGACATTACTTTACATACCGGTACGGGTTCTGGTACTCTGTACCGTAGTACCTTGCCAGGACTCGGATTTCTCCAAACGGAATTGATTGTGAATTCTGATTCTGAATTCTGAATTCTGAACTCTGAAATTCTGAATTCTGAACGTCTTCCAAAATGCGCGACTATGAGCCCCGAGCCAATCGCTCTTCAAAACTTGACGGGTGTTGGCTCGCTCACTATCACATCGCACCTATCACACCGCGGCGCAAGCGTTGACCATCTGACTGACGAGGCTCACACTTCACCACACCATCATAGCAAAGTGCGACCCTGCAACCCACAAAACTAAGCTTTTGCAGCTCTCCGTAACGTGGTTGGAAACAAGTCACTCACACGTTGGGAAGAGAGCGAGACGTGAGACTGGCGGTGCCCATTCCACAGTCCATGTGTCACGCTGTTTTGGTTCTTGGTTTTCTCACTACTTGTGGCCAGTCCCGTGTCATCGAGTCGGTCGAACAACTGGCCAAGACGCACAGGTCTCGAGTGCTGCTGTAACGCTTGCTCAGGGGCTTCTTCTGGACTGAATTTTGAATTACTGATTCTGCAGTTCGGGCTTTTATCACGGAGCGGTACAATTTGAAAACTGACTCGGACCGTTGATTCTGTTCGCCAAAGAAGTTTAGCAGCTGATCAAGTATCCACACTGTCGGACCGCACACAGACACACAAACAGATCTGTCTCATTCTCACTTTCGCGGAGGCTCAGTGGCAGGTGACCGTTCGAGTGCCAGCCAAGCCGTGCCACCTTCTGTCTCTTGTCCTAGCTTCTGAATTGCGAATTTTAAAATCAAGGCGGTCGTCACAGTGAACGTTCAGCCATTGTAATAAGCCAAAGAAACGTTTTCCCCTTTGGCTTGCTCCTTGCTGCCAACGTTGGTAGTTTTCCCAGGCCTTTGAAATCAACTCGTTTCGAAAAGTTCAAGAGCTGAGAAACCCAAGCCTTGAGAAAATTATGCTGCGAAGAAGGTCAGAGAAATCCATCACAGGCCCAAAAAGACTGACAGTGAATTCTGAACTGAATTTTCTGAAAATTTTTGAATTTTCTGAATTCTGAATTCTGAATTCCGTGAAGTCGTTCTTGAAACAAGAGCAAGTTGGTCATCAGAATACAAGTAAAGCAGCCTCAAATCGAGATTCAGAATTCAAAGTCAGGAAAGAGAAAACCGGGGATAAAGTGCGAGCAGACGCCGCGAGAGCCGGCGTAATTGTGAGCAGCTCCGCTGACAACGACAGACGAAGGAAGAGTCTTCCGAAGTCAGCAGCTTCGCTCTCAGTCTCCATCTCGCTCTCGAGCGATGCTCCAAGGGAAGATGCATTCCACCGTAGAATTGAAAGGAGCCGTGATCATCTAACTTGCTCCGCCTGTTGTCTTGTTGTCTCCGGCGTGTTGAACGCGACCCCACAGGAGCAGCAGGAGCGCACTCTTGGCGAGGCCAGAGACGGAGCTCGACAAGATGCCTTTCGCGAAGGCTTTGTCAAAGCACGCCAGCCAGCTTTGTTTCACACGTGCTTTGACCGTGACTCCGCCGCAGTGAACGAGCGGGAGGCGGCGCTCGCACAAAGCAAAACGAAACTCGAAGGTCGCAGTGGTTGTTGCAGAAGAAAGGATGGAACGAGCTTTGTCTGAAATGAACTTTCCAATACACGTGACTACTAGAGGTTGCAGTGGCCCCAGAGGTGTGCGATAGACCACTGGCATCTCTTGAGCGCAGGCGTCTCGCGCGTTGCAGTATAAGCGGTGTGGTGGCGAGGCTCTGAGAGCGCGCAAACAGGCATGGAACAAGCCGCCGACCTGCATGGTCTTGACGACGTGCCGTGGGGCTCGATACACCACGCCTACGGTCCAGCGACAGATGTGCCCGACCTCTTGCGCAAGCTGAACGATCCGGAGCTGTCAGAGGATGGACTACGTCAGGTGCGCAGGGTTTTGTGGGGCAATGTGTTCCATCAGGGATCGGTATGGCAGGCCAGCGCACATGTTGTGCCCTTTCTCGCCGACATCTTGCAGAATGGCCCGGAGGACTATGAACTGAAGCGGTTCCTGGTGTCTTATCTCCACCACTTGGCGACAGGGTACCCGTCAGATACATTTCTCGCCGAGCCACTCGACCCGGATAAAATGTTTGCGAACGTGCAAGGTATGGTGGAGCCCGGCGGCGCCCCAACATACGGCGGTTCGGACGAGGAGCAACTCCGAATGGAAATCTGGGCGCGGGATTGTTATGTGGCGGTGGAGGAGATAGCCTGGGATGCTATCATGCCTCTCGTGCACGACTCGGACGAAGAGTTGGCAGAAACTGCAATCTTTTGCCTGTCAAGCTTTCCGAGAAAGGCGTATGTCTCCCTTCCCTTCCTAAAAGAAGTCATGGAGAACTTGCCGTACCGTCCCATGCGGCGCGCGCTAGCTGCGCTAAGTTACGCTGTCTTGCTCCCAACCGGCGATCCGGAAGATCCTCTTGCAGATCTTGTTGCTTCGCTTTCAGAGGATTCGGACCCCGACCAAGCTGCGCTGAGTGTGGCAGCCTGTGCGCTGGCTCTAGCGCGTAACGGTCCGCTGGGTAGTGATCTAGAAGGACTCCTTGAAGTTCGCGACGGCGACGACGATGTTGAAATTATCCACTGTGGAGATTTATCAGAGCTCAAGCGGCTGGTTTCGGCACGGAGGGCCAAAACAACCATCGATGGAGAGAACATGATGCAGCTCGATCCGAACAACCAAGACTCGGACTCAGACTTTTAATCTGCACTGCAAAGCTTTCGGGTCTCGACCATCCAAGAAAAAGAGGTGCGCACAAAACACCTGGAAGTGCCCGGCAACTCCATCACACCTTCCCTCCAATACTTTCCAACTCTATTTCATCTTCAACCAATCGAAAGAAATTTGAATCAAAACTAGACTTGAACACGTTTTACAGACAGGGGAGTCCAAAAAAAGAAAGAAAAAATGCATAACTGTTCAGGAAACATCTCTGCTGTGTTTGACAGGGAATTGCGCGGATTGCGAGAGATGTGGAAATTCAATTTAGAACTTTAGAGTTCAGAATTTGGAAATTTTGAATTTATTTTTAACAATGGGTTGGAAAGGTTGGACCCAAAGTCTCTTTTCGTGTACTCACTCGTAACTTCTCACTCACAGTCTGTACCTGGACGTACCTGGAACAGTATTGATGTCTAGTCTACCCATTACTTTCCACACCGGGACGGGTTTTGGTACCGGTACTCGGTTTGTCTGATTTTTTTGTCCTGACTGTGAATTCTGAATTCTGAACTTCTGAATTCTGAACTTCTGAATTCTGAATTTATTGTTCTGAATTCTGGGCTGCAGTCTTCCAAAATGCGCGACTATGAGCCCCGAGCCAGTCGTTCTTCAAAACTTGACGGGTGTTGGCTCGCTCACTATCACCCATCACACCTCTCACACCGTGGCGCAAGGGTTGACCCTCTGACTGACGAGGCTCACACTTCACCACGCCGATCCTGCAACCCCACAAAACTGTAAAGGTTGTTGCAGAATGTTGCAGAAGAAAGGAATGGAACGTGCTTTGTCCAAAATGAACTAACTCTCCAATACCCGTGACTAGACGTTCCGGGGTTCCAAAATGTTCCAAAATGTTTCAGAGGTGTGCGATAGGCCACTGGTGCTACTGATTGCCACTGATTGCCACTGGAATCTTTTGATTCGCAGGCGTCTCGAGCTTTGCAGTATAAAGCGGTGTGGTGGCGAGGCTCTGAGAGCGCGCAAACAGGCATGGGACAAGCCGCCGACCTGAGTGGTCTGGACGACGTGCCGTGGGGCTCGATACACCACGCCTACGGTCCGGCGACAGATGTGCCCGACCTCTTGCGCAAGCTGAACGATCCGGAGCTGTCAGTGGATGGACTAAGTCAGGTGCGCGAGGTTTTGTGGGGCAATGTGTACCATCAGGGGTCGGTATGGCAGGCCAGCGCACATGCTGTGCCCTTTCTCGCCGACATCTTGCAGAATGGCCCGGAGGACTATGAACTGAAGCGGTTCCTGGTGTCTTATCTCCACCACTTGGCAACGGGAGAACCATCGGATACATTTCTCGCCGAGCCACTCGACCCGGATAAGATGTTTGCGAACGTGCAAGGCATGGTGGAGCCCGGCGGCGCCCCAACATACGGCGGTTCGGACGAGGAGCAACTCCGAATGGAAATCTGGGCGCGGGATTGTTATGTGGCGGTGGAGGAGATAGCCTGGGATGTTATCATGCCTCTCGTGCACGATTCGGACGAAGATTTGGCAGAAACTGCAATCTTTTGCCTGTCAAGCTTTCCGAGAAAGGCGTTTGTCTCCCTTCCCTTGCTGAAAGAAGTCATGGAGAACTTGCCGTACCCTCCCATGCGGCGCGCGCTAGCTGCGCTAAGTTACGCTGTCTTGCTCCCAACCGGCGATCCGGAAGATCCTCTTGCAGATCTTGTTGCTTCGCTTTCAGAGGATTCGGGCCCCGACCAAGCTGCGCTGAGTGTGGCAGCCTGTGCGCTGGCTCTAGCGCGTAACGGTCCGCTGGGTAGTGATCTAGAAGAACTCCTTGAAGTTCGCGACGGCGACTACGATGTTGAAATTATCCACTGTGGAGATTTATCAGAGCTCAAGCGACTGGTTTCGGCACGGAGAGACGAAACAACCGTCGATGGAGAGAACATGATGCAGCTCGATCCGAACAACCAAGACTCGGACTCAGACTCGGACTCAGACTTCTAATCTGCACTGCAAAGCTTTCGGGTCTCGGCCATCCAAGAAATAGGAGGTGTGCACAAAACACCCGGAAGTACCCGGCAAGCGCTGTTGGCCACTCCATCACACCTTCCCTCCAATACTTTCCATCTGTATTTCATCTTCAACCAATCGAAAGAAATTTGAATCAAAACTAGACTCGAACACATTTCACAGACAGAGTAGACAGAGAGTCCGACGCCGGGGAACAGTGAGCTGCTCGCTGCTTACAGTCCGATCCTGCCAAAGACACTGTATCGGTACTAGTAGTAGAGATGCGTGGACTGCGAGTACTGCGAGTAGGGAAGTAGTGCTTGTGTCGGACCAAAAGATACGCTCGAGCAGACTCCCATCGCGACGGCGCAGATTGACTTGCGACAAGAGAAGCACAAGAGAAGGACAAGTTGCATTTGCAAAGACATCGACAATGACGGACCGTAAAGGTAAGTGTCGCTGGGCAGAGAGCTGTGAGGTGGCAAGCGTCGTCTGACCTTGGACTGCGAGGTGCTTTTTGCGATCGGTGTGGACAGGCAAGACCTATGTGGTGACCGGAGGCGCGAGCGGGCTCGGAGAGGCCACGTGCCGTGCTTTGATTGCTCAGAACGCCAATGTGGCCATCCTCGACCGCGATGACGAGCGTGGACAGCAGCTCGAGAAGGAGCTCGGAAGCCGCGCTTTGTTCGTCAACATGGACGCGACAAGCGAAGAGAGCATCAAGGCCGCAGTTGATGCCGCAAAGGCCAAGTTCGGCTCTATTCACGGCGCTATCACCTGCGCTGGAGTTGGTAAGTGTGTGTGTGGTCTTGCGAATTTTAGTGGTTGAAGACTACCGTGTGCTGACCCCTCTCGCGATCTTTACAATCTCCAGGAAGTGTCGCCACCACCCTTACCAAGAGCGGCGTGCATGACTCCTCCATCTTTGACTTTGTCCTCAAGGTCAACTTGTACGGAGTTTTCAATGTCTGCAAGTATGCTGCTCGTGTGATGGCGGAAAATCAACCTGACCAGCACGGACAGCGCGGCTGCATCGTCAACTGCGCCAGTGTCGCAGCATTCGATGGCCAGAAAGGGCAGGTTGCCTATGGTACGTTGTTGTTTAGCCGATGAGCGCCGATGTGCTCGAGCCTGTGTTGCTGACCACTCCGTGTTTTCAACATGTCCAAAGCTGCAAGCAAGGGTGCTGTCACCCAGATGACCCTTCCGATGGCACGCGACCTCGGAACCTACGGCATCCGCGTGTGCACCATCGCGCCAGGTATTATGTAAGTTTTAACTGCCGTCTCCAGGTTCAGGTTCTACTGGGCAGCAATCTAACCCTCTTTTCTCGCTTCCCTGTTTCATGTGTTTAGGGAGACCCCAATGATGGCTCGTTCCTCGGACAAGGTGCGCCAAGGCTTGGCAATGAGCGTGGTCGCTCCAAAGCGCTTGGGCCTCCCAGAAGAGTTTGCTCAGTTGGCTCTTGCAATCATCGACAACGCATACCTCAACGGTGAGACTATTCGCCTTGACGGAGGTATCAGGATGGCATACTCATCCAAGCTCTAGAAAGCCATCTGAAACGCATGCAGACGTATCGCCTCCTTGCATACTTGTCTCCTCACTTTTTATTTCAACCCTCGAATGTTGTTTAATTTCGATGCTGGATTGTAGCTTTCTTCTAAAAAATATATATTTAAAAAAGAGGTTTAAATACTTTTGTTCTTTTCTCGGGCTCTGCTCTTGTTTCCCGTTGTGACTCTCGACGAGGAACAGTGACTTGAACGTGCAGTTAGAGCCAATACTGAGGGTATCTCATTCCTCCGCGGCACAAGTTGTTGAATAAAACGGCTGACAGCACCAGACTGGCGGACCCAACAGCAGAAGGAATCAAGAGCCCAAAACCAAGGCCATGAATAGCAGGTGAGCCAAGCACTGCAATTAAGGCAGTCCCGCCCGCGGGCGGGTGCACGGTGTTTGTTTTCTGCATGCTCATCACAGCGAGCGCAACTCCGACAGGCGCAGCAAGTACTGGGAGATTCAGTGCGGCTCCAAAAACCTGATACGCGGCAACCCCACAAAAGGCACTCACCAAATGTCCGCCAATCACATTACGAGGTTGCGAGAACGGAGCGGCAGGCGCACCAAATAGTAGCACTGCAGTCGCCCCGAACGACCCGAGTAACATCGTGTAGTCGTGTGTGTTCGTAATCCAATAATGCATGACCGAGATCGAACCAATCCCCAGAGCACTCCCCAAGCCTGACATTGCAATAAAAGCACTATCAGGCACCGGGGGCTTGGCTGCGCCTTGGACTCCTCTCAACTTTTCCATCAAGCTTATTCCCTCCACCTTGCTCTCCTTCTTTTCGTCCTGCCCTTGCTTCGGCGGGGCAACCACAGACAATCGCATCGCGTCCACCCTTGCCCACGCTGCATCTCGCCTGGTGCAAAGCGCGATCCGGCGAGACAAAGAAGCGAGATTTCGGGACATCATCTTGTTTGCACCAAGCTCGGTATTGGAACTCACGCAAGCACTGCAGAGCTCGCCGCTGCAAAGCGAATACTCGTTCCCGTTCTCTTTCCTGCCCTCGTGCTCGTCGCTGTGTACCGCGTTTTTGTTTCCGTTCTTGTTCTGCGGAGCAGTATTGTCTGAATGTGCTGCCTCGCTCGCAGTCAACCAATCGAGCCAACAATCAGGCAAACAAACGATAGTCACCTATGGTGCTCGAGTACCTGTACGCGGTACGGGACTGCTTTCTCCGCGCTTCCGTCACCTTGTGCTCTCTGTCAACACTGACTGAGTCTTCGGAGTACTGGGTAAACTGGGTGCTCAGTACAGCAACACTCGAGTTTCACAGTGTCAGTTTCAGCCTGCGCCATAGTCGGCGCTTTGTGCATCTTACCGAGACTCGAGGATGAGACTGCAAGTCTTTCTTCTGTCTATCATTCTATGTCGGGACATCAAGTCGAAGGATGGGCGTCGCGGCCTTCTTCAAATTCGAGTCAATTCAAATACGCCGATGGCAGCGCCGACCTGGCAAAGGTTTTCTTCTTCTTCTTCTTCTCTGTTTTGTGTTGTTTTCTTTTGTTGGTTGTTCTTCTGTTTGGCGTCCGGCATTTGAGCACATTTGTCCGCTCTTTGGCCAATCCCAACGTACTCAGTAACATCGCCAGCTAGAGCTAGCACTGCGTATCAGTATCTTTCGAGGTGTTGTTCGTCTCAGTAACTTCATCAACAAGTTTCGATTGGCGGTTGTTTGTTTCTGCTGTTGCCAGCGGTGTTTCGTGAACAATCTATCACAGTCAGTCAATTAACTGAAAGCTGATCAGAATTCAGGAACAGTCAGAGTGGAGGACGCCGGGAGCGTTGGGCTTTTTTTCGATTGCCAAGACGGCCATGGGCCCTGCGCTTGTATTCATTCACCTGAAGGAGAAGAAAATGAGGGATTTGGAAGAGCTTGCTTGACTGATTTGATTAAAAGTGGCCACGTGTGAAAAGTACTTTAACATTTGTTTGACAGTGAGTCAAGAGCCGAAGGAGTGGGAATTCTTTCTTGTTCAAGCACAAGAACACTGATGGAGACTCATGAACGGAAACCTCAGCGCTGGTCGTAGCCTGGAACGTTTTCCAGACTCTTCACGAGCCGGGCTGCTGGACGAGGGATCGCTTTGATGTTCTGTTCCTTTGGGACCATTGTGATGCCGAGAATCTCCGTGTCGAGGTCCAAGGGCTTCCCGTCGACAGAGTCCCAATCAAAGCAGTGGAGATAACTGGCCACCTTGAGCCAAATTGCAATCCGGCCTAGCCCATAGCCGACACAACGCCTCCGGCCCTGTCCAAAGGGCACGAATTTGTACGACTCTGGGCTTGTAAAGAAGGTCTCTGGGTGCAGGCAAACATCTAGAAGCTCTCTCTCTTCTTCGAGGAACCTTTCGGGCCTGAACTCCTCTGGCTTTTGCCAGTAGTCTGGGTTCATATGGAGCGAAAAGTAATTGAGAAAAATCTGTGTGCCTTTTGGAATGTTGTAGCCGCACAGAGTTGTGTCACAGGCCGCTTCGTGGGGCAAGCCTTGCGGAGCAAAGTGCTTCCAGCGAAAGATCTCATCAATGATTGCTGTGATGTAGCCGAGCTTGGGGATATCCTCGAGGCACGGAAGGCGGTCTGGCCCAACCACTTCATCCAAAATGCGCTGGGCCTTGCGCAGCACGTGCTTGTGATTAATAAGTGTGTATAAAACCCACTCCATAGTCGTAGACGCGGTGTCGATAGCGCCAGCCATACTGTCCCAGCATGTAACTCGAATATCCACATCGGTCATGAAAGGTTTGTCTGACTTCTTTGCCTCCTCGCGTGCGACGAGCATTGCATGGATAAAGTCAAAGTCGTTCGGGTCTGCTTGACCAATTGTCGTCTTGTGACGCTCAATCTCCGCGTCGATGAATTCCTCCATCTTCAGCACCGTCTCAAAATAGTTCTTCTCCTCTTCGTTCGGAAACAATTTGGCTATCGGCATGAAATCAGATGGGGATCCTTGCGCAATGTGCTCAAAGATAATGCGAATCCAGTCTTGAACTTCCATGTACGTTTGTGTGTTTTCGTTGCCGAAACGAAAGGAGAAGATCTTCCGCATGATGGCATTCAGCGCCTCCCTTCGCAGCAGTTGACGAAGGTCAAAACTTGCAGATTTGCCCCTCTCGCATTGGTCACGGAGCCAAGCCAGCCCATTCCCAATTTCCTCCATGAAGAGCCCTTCGCTCTCGACGCCTTTCTGCTTGTTTGTGATGCTTTGCTGCAGCACCGTTCGAATCATACGCCATCGCGCACCATTGTTCATGGCAACCCCGCAGCCATGTGTCAGCGCCTGGTAAGAGCGAAGCTGAGGGCGGTGAGCGAAATCGTCCTGCTTCACCTTTAGCGCTTCGAAATAAGCTTCGCGAGAGTTGAGCACAACACCATAATTTGAGCCAAACCAGAGGCTGTAAACCGGACCGTACTGCTGACTCAACTTGTAAAAGTCCCTGTGGATTCCAGGGGCAGTATTTGGCGGCGAGAGAAGGGCAAAGTTTCCCTTTGAGAATACACGACTTGTCAGACTGCGCTTGCCTCCTTCGGGAAAAGGCCACGGCCCCTTAGCAACTTACAATGACAGGCATTGGCACAGGGCCGGGCGGCCGATTCTTTAGCTTGTACAGCACTTTATACCACGCAGTCGCCTTAAACAGGCTCAGGGCAACAACAGCAGCCAAGACGCGCTTGAGGCCATACTGCTGGAAGAGCTCTCTCACCTTGCTCAAGCTCGCGCCCATTTTCGCAATCCGATGCGACCGTCACCCGCTCCAACTCTGCTCCTGTGCGTTCGTTCGGCACGTTTGACACGCTCGATTCGGGTTTGAAGCACGTCTCGAAACGACCTTTCCAGTGGTTTCCTCTCTCAAGCCTTGTTGACTTGCCAAGAAAGGACGTCAAGAGCGATTGTCCTATCCTCGGGGTCTTATGAATGTATTCAGACGATTCGATAAGAATTGGCCAACAAGTGAACGCATGTGAACATGTGAAACCGCGCAAAGAGCTCTCTGTGAATTGCTAAAAGAATTTAGAACTTGGAGCAAAAGCTTTGCCAGCTTGTTTCGTTGAGAGGGCGGCGGCGCCGATAAATTGGAAAGTGCTCGTACTCACTGTCAGTTTGGTTTTTTGCTAGTGCCCACAGTCAGCTGGTCAGCGCACTATATCATACACAGGTCGATTGTTCGCGTCGATGGAAGAGAGCAAACGAGCCCACCCTGGGGGCTGACGAATGCCCTCCTTTTAGTCCTTTTAGCGGTGGCAAGTCTGGGAGCATCGAGACCGATTTGGTCCGTGGATAGAGCTGCCGAGCTTCTCTCAGGGCTACTGCGAATCGGTTGTTCCGGCCGCACAATGTAATTGTGGGATGTTGATTCGCTGGTATTTATGGAATTAGAAGTTGGAATTGGAAAGAAAGTTGCACTGCGATCGCAGGCCTGCATCAAAGCCGCTTCGTTGAGTTACTGTTACCGCGCCTTCCGTCTTATGCACAGACCCAACCTGCTCAAGGCCAATGGACAGCGCACTGTGATGATGGCGCCCAACGGCACCGGCATCCGAAGAGCATTCACGAGTACACGCGCGTGGAGAGTCCCCCACATCAACCGCGAATGCCGAACAGGTAGAGGAGCATTCTGCGCCTCGACAGTTCTCAAAGAGGTTCCGAGGCCCCGCTTGGCGATGAAAGCAAGCCGCGTTTCCAAATAGGGGGCATGAACAGGAAGAGATGAAAGAGGCACTGCTTCGGAACTCGCAAGCCAAAAGCACTGACCGCAGCTCGAGACATGCGTCCGTTTCTACCTCAATTTCGATTTTGATTTTCTGTTTCTATTTCTTCGCTTCTTTCCGGGACCGCTTTCATTTGAGCGAGTGCTTGCTCTAGGTGCTTCTCTCCATAACTTTCCATGGAGAAGACCTCTCTCTCATGTCAACGGGTACGTGTACATGCTGCCTCTAGCTAGCTACAGTCTGCACTCTCCAGAAGAAGGTTGCGTACGTGTACGATAAACGTGGTACTCGAGTACACCCGCCTCAGAGCCCTTTCGGGATTCGCAAGAAAGCTGGGAGCGCAGTGGAGAGGAGCGGAACGGGGGAAAGGAAAGGCGGCAACGTGAGGATTCCGGCGCTGGAGCCGTTTGCGCAAGTAAGCAAGTAAGCACGAAAGCGGGGGCGCTGGGAGAAGTTTGGAGCGTGTCAAGAGCGTCGTGCTCAGCGAGCAGGCATGGGAAACGTCCTCGGGTCGTCTGACGTGTTCAGCAATTGCTGCTGCGACGTCAAGCTGGTCATAATTGCCAGCAAGAACATAGAGCACGTGCTGGAGCGAGACTTTAGTGCCACGGGGAAAGGTCTCCACGAGAAGATTTCTACGGCGCAAGGGATCCCGGATGATCTGAAGCGCAAGATGCGCAAAGTAGCAACAATCCGAAATCGGCTGATACACGAGGTGGCGTATAATGAGGTTGAGGACAAGGAAAACTTCAAAAAGGATTTTTACACGGTGATCGAATCGCTTCGAAAGCTGGAGGAGGAACGGGGCAAGCCTGATCCGTTCGGGCGATGCATTATCTCTTGAAGCTTGTACACATTACTATTTGTCGCTGTATGCGCATTTTGCGTGTCGCATGCCCTTCCATTCTGTAGAAAAAATAAAACAATAAACAATAATGGTTTCAAGATACCTGACAACAATTGATTACCCCTTGGGCCGACTCTGCAGTGCGGGACAGCAGCCTTGAATGCGAGACACCTGCACAACCATCAATTCATGGCCACGACAGTCGTGTTTCTTCCCCTGGATTTCCCCTTGGCAGCTTTGAAGGCCAAAAACGAAAACGAATTAGCAATTTAGTTTTCTCATCATACTCAAATCAATCAATTATAAATGTGACGGAGAAAGTGGGACGGCCGCGCGTGGAGTGATCTTGATCCGTTGAGAAAGAGCGCAATTCGAAGCTAGATAGCTCGGAGCGGCAGAGGACTTGGTTAATCTCAAGCTCGGTATGGCATCAAGTTCACATTGAGAAAAGAGTATTTTACAAAGAGGACGGGATCTCGCCGTCATGCTTTTTCTGTATGGTGCGCTCGTTCCACTTGAATCCGTGCTTTATGGCTTGGAACCAGTCGGCCGACTCTGATTGGGCGCACACGCATGGTACTGGAAACTCTGATACTTGTACGCGCAACTCGTCCCCTCTGCGAAGCTCGACCTGGTGCCTGCCGTCGAATGACACAAAAGCGCTGGACCTGGCCGCATCCGAGACGACTAATCGAATCATGCTGGTGTCGGAGATGACAATTGGCCGAAACGATAGCGAGTGCGGGCAAATAGGAGTTATAGCAACGCAAGGGATTGACGGGTGGATCATGCTCCCACCAGCAGCAAGGGAATACGCCGTTGAGCCAGTTGGAGTGGAAATAATTATCCCATCCCCTTGAACATGAGTGATAGGGGTTTTCTGAGAGCCGACAAACACATCCAAGTTGACGATACTGGAATTGGGGCCCCGATCGACAACAACTTCGTTCAACACGGTCTCGACCCTTACTTGATTTCCTTTGCGAGATACCACGCGTGCCTCGAGACGAGAGCGTAACGTGAGGGTCATCTCTTCGGAGAGAACCCGCCTGAGAGCCTCCCTGGAGGAGTCTACGGAAAAGGTGCTCAAGAATCCCAAAGACCCCATTGCTATAGATACAAAAGGGGGACACCCTTTTGGAAAGAGGTGCGAACCCCAGATAATAGTTCCGTCACCGCCTATGCACACGCAAAAGTCAATAGGTTCGAGTCTGATCGAGCTCGGGGAGACACCCATCGCGCCGATTCGAACTAGCTCTTCGAGAAGCGCCTGCTCCTCAACCTCTTCTTCCCGCTCAGACCGACTTTCATCGCTGTCGTCGCTTTCCCCGGCATTGAGATCGCTGCTCCTCCGACGCGTCGCCCCATTGGACTTGGGGTGGAGAACCTCCAAAACTGTGCTTTCCACAAGGACCTTTAACCCACGTTCTGAGAACAGCTTGGCGACAGATATCATCATGCGCGTACATGCCAGCTCCCGCGGTTTCTTGACCAGCAGCACCGTGCGCGGCTCGCGTATCCACTTGCACTTGACGAGCATCTTTGTCAGGTGCGGAAAGTGCACCAGCCCGGAGCGAACCTCTTCCAGGTAGCAGCTGTCGTCGTTGCACGTTAGCAGGCGGTACCCGCTCCGCTCCGCCGTCGACGGTTCACTGCCTCTGCTCAGAATGCCGAACTTCTTCAGGCTGTCCTGCCCGTCCGCCTCCTTGAACTCCTTCAATTCTCTCGCGTCCTTGGACGACGGCGCGTGCAAGGCCTTGCCCAGCGCCGCGGCCTGCTCCTCCGAGAACGAGCACGCGCGTCGGAGCTTGCAGAACAACGGCGATCCGTCTGCGGACGAAGCCCGCGGCCGCAGAGCCTTGCTCGCCTTTAGCTGCTGCTGCTGCTCGCTCTGGTTCGCTGGCGTGGGCATCGGTGTTTGCAGCTGCGCCGGAATGGATATCGGCGTTGGAGCTTGGGCCTCACTTTGCGAGGGCTGTGATGGAAGCTGCAAAGGCTCCGGTCGGCGGCTCAGTGCGGCACATCGAGACTGCAATGCCCGCACTTGGTCTTCCAGCTCGGAGATGCGACGTGCCTGCGAGCGGGCCAGGGATGCGGAGTCCAGTGCGCGGCATAGCTGAGCCCGCAGCTGCTCCAGGTCGTCCTCGTCGCCCATACCCTGCGCCGCTGTGTGTCGCTGCTACCCGAGCTCAAATCCGCAAAGTCCGCAAAGTCCGCCAGCGCGCCTCGAGCGTGAGCCAATGGAGGGACGCGAGAGAAGCGTGTATCTTTGGTGGAAAGTTCGGCCCGGTGCTCTCTCTCTCTCTCTCTTCCTCTCTCTCAGTGTGGACTCGTTCCAGTCGAGGACTGCGGACCGTGGACTGACTGGCGTTGGCTGATGCCGCTGATGCGAGCAGTCTTGGCAGGTTTCCCGCCGCGAGAGGTTTGAAAGCAGGAGCTGTTTGTTCACGCAATGGCCTGGTCGAAGTTTCTTTGGCACTTTTCGCGTCGTTCCGTTCTGCTTCGTTTTGTCCCGTGTTCACTGTCATCTCAGTCATCTCTATGCTTTCTTCGTCTGTTTCTGCTTGCGCTAGTCTACTAGTGGAGAGAGCTACTTCAAGGTCGCCAACGTAGCCAAGAGCAATTGTGTACTAGGTCGATCAGAACTTGAAGGCCAACAACGGGAGGAAAGCAAGATAAGAGCAAGATAAAATTTGCCGCCATCGAGATGGGCGCGGAGTTGAGTTCAACATGGTTATTCTTTTCACATCACAGTCAGTCGGTCAGTCAAATTCGTTATAGCTTGTTGTGTATCGACGTGGGCTCCGCACGACCTAACGGCCACCGAAAACCTTGCAGGCGTCGTAAGATCGTGTCGGGGTTGCGTCTGCCGCTAGCTCGTTGTAAACCAGGTGCCAACCCTTGAAGTCATAAGTTGGAAGCCCGCGATCGTTGATCGTGTTGCGAGGGATTTTCAGAGAGGAAGGCGAGGTGTGAACTTTGTCGATGAGATCAAACATGCTCTCCCACAAGATGGGCGTGAGGCCAGTTCCCGGATAGTCCACAACGGAAGGGTCACCGTTTGCTTCCAGCAAGAGAGCATTCCCTTTCGTGTCCAACATCCAGTCCAAAGCGAAGAGCTGAAACCTTCCCCGGCGTCTCTCGAATCCAGCGGCGTGCACGAGAAACTCGCTCACCTGCACGGCGCGCTGCCTAAACTCGTCGTGCATAAAGTTCTTCGGGAAGTCGTAGTCTTCGACCAGCATTTTGTTGAGCTGGGCAAAGCTGAAAAAGTGGTTGTCGTTGCTCTGCTTGACAGAATTGGTGACGTGCACGCGGACGTCGGAAAGCGCGGAGGAGCTATTGGTCACGTATGGGCGCTCTGATCGACGAATAAAGCCCTCGTGAAAGAACACTAGCAAGGGATTTGTGGACGCCACCAAAAGGTAGGTCCGCAGATCAAATTTGTGATTCTTCATCAGCGCTGGTTTCTCGAGGTACTCTTGCATAATGACACCCTCCTTCAGCCGCTTTTTACATGACTTGTAAGACGTGAGTCCTTCGATGCCGTGGTGTAAAGTGATTCCACGCCCGTGCTGTGAGCCTCCAGGCTTGCGAATGTATATCTTGTCTGGCTGCTGAGAGACATGGTCAAAGAAAGATCTGCACTCTGACACGTTCTGAATATTCCACTGGCGGGGTTGAATCTGCAAGTCGTTGTAGTCGCACTTTCCCCTGCGGGCCACGAGGTCTTGTCTGCAGCGAAGCTGAGCGCCTTTCCCACCGCCAATGCACGAAGATCCGTGCCCAACCTGGTTGATGATCGTGCGCTTGAGATGCTTGTACTTGTCGTAGCTGTACCACCTCAGCAACAACATGGACGGGTAGCTGGTCACCAGCTTCCAATTGCTCTGCTTGAGTGTGTCGCACAAATACGCACAGTTGGAGGTTCTAAGGTTTGCAAATGTCCTTCTATGAGTCGGAGAGATCTGGACTGGAAGGTTCACAAAGTCATCGCTCGCATCATCTGCGTACTCGTCGGCCTTGGCCTGTGTCCAGGAAGACAGGTGGTTTGCAGCCTGGTTGTCGCCCATCCTGCGGACCTCCTTCTCCTTCTCCTTCTCTTCCTGGCTCTCCTGTTCGAGCTCATGAGCAATGGCGTTCAATTCACTTATGATCTCGCCCTCCCGAGCGCCCAAATCGTCCCTTTCGTGATCAACCCTACCCTCATCAAAGTTGGCGAGTTCATCCATCAGCCCAATCTGTTCAATCTGTCCGAATTCCTTCACTGCGCTCGAGTCCAATCCCCGCTCAGCCTGCTGCTGCTGCTTTTGCTGCTGCTGCTCCAACTCATCTTGAGCATCCCATGAGATCGCCTTCTTCTTCTTCAAGTCCGTCTCATCATTAAGGCCGGCCGATTCAACCTGGACATTCTCGGGCAGCTCCTGCCACACTGCGCTGGGATCAGTGTAGAACACGTGCTTGTACAGCACGGTCTGCTTGGGCGCGCCGCTCTGCGCCTGTGCGTGCCACAGGAGCACCAGCGCGAGGACGTTTCCCGGAATGAGCGAGAACAAAAGAACGTTCCTCCACACGAACCCTCCCGACCTGCGCGAGGACGGTTTCCTAGGACTGCTCACGGACACCATCTCCTCCTTCCTCCTCCTTACTCCGTCCTCCTTCCTCCTCCTCGACACGCCTGCACCGCGCGCTACTACGGACCGTTGCTAGCGGCGCGTACGCACGTACGTCACGTTTGGTGCGCGGGGACTGATACATATATATATATAGAGAGAGAGAGAGAGGAGGTTTGGGTGGATGGAAAAAGATGGAAAAAGTATGCAAAGAGCAAGTGGGAATGCACATGCACGCCGTACGTGGCCAGATAGGAAATTGTGTAAGAGTAAAAGGGCTCTCGTCGGCTCCGCTGAGGCGTTCCGCACCGCGTTCCGCAGTGCGTTCCGCACCGCTTGTCTATATGGTCAAGACGTGAGACATGGTGATGGTTCTTCGATGGGAATTTATCTGCGTAAAAAGTTTGATTGAGGGAGCGCTGCCGTTGACCTTTGGAGGAGAACACACAGTGCGTTTTGGAGCATTCGATAAGCATATCCATTCGAGTGCTGTTTGCGAGATTGGAGGTGATTGCAGTGAAAATGAGCGCGTTGCCGCGGTATCTGTAGACATACAAAGAGCGGTGCCTTGGAGAAAGTTGTCGAATCTTGCGCCTCATCTGACGCGTCGGCGAACGCTATCGCGACTTCACATCTTGGACTGGACTAATATTTGCTTTTCGCTTCAATTCGATGGGAGAACCAACTTGGAAACCGATCTGGCTCCGTCAGAATTCAGAATTCAGAACTCAGAACTCAGATTTCTGAATTCTGATTTCTAACCAACTCGTGGAACCAGGATATGGAACCGGCTTGTGGAACCAGCTTGTGGAACCGGCTTAGAACCGACGCGACCATCAGGAGAACCCACTGTTAGACCCACTTTGATCAGTACTCACAGTCAGTAGGTGTACACGCAACATCTCCAAAACCTTTCAAACCTTCTCGGAACCTTCGGAGATATTTCCTAGCCCGCCTGTAGCCAGGGACTACTCCTTCCTTACGCTCGCGTATACTCGCTCGAATAGAAACCTTCTACGGACCAGCAAATCACGTTCCATCTAGCCTCTTCTAACACTTCGCATCATAGGCCGTTCCATTAGTCCACAATAGAACGTCCTAAGATGCGTACAATAATCCCTCCTTACGCCAAACTATAACATCTCTCCAGGCGGTGAGGAGGTTATGCTACTTGATAGCTATCCTAATTCCTACACCGGCGAGAACTTGGTCTTAATGTTACGCTTAGATCGGACGTAGGTCTCTAACGGGGAGTCACATTGACTGTGAGACACACTACTTGGCATAACGCAAACAAGGATAAAGAAGGAGGAAGGAGGAAAAGAGAGGCGCATACGTGGAGTCAGTCCGCGCCGCGTACACTGCCGCGGGAAGAAGAAGAAGAAGGAGAAGAAGTAGAAGGAGAAGGCTGAGGAGGTTGGGAAACTGTGCTGGCAGCTCTCCGGGGGTCCTCAATTGGCAGCGCGGAGAGCAAAGGTTTCGCTCGTTGGCTGGCTGCCAACTCATTTTGGGAGTCTTGAGTTGAGAGTCTTGAGTCTTGAGTATTGGAAGAGTGTGTCGTTGAGAGTGTTGAGAGTGTTGAGAGTGTTGAGCAGCGGCGGTTGCGACAATGATCAGCTCGGAGGAGAGCCTTATGGGTTTGGGTTTGGGTTTGGAGGCCAACCCATGCGGCGAATCATCGGCGAAGAATCCTGCTGGTGGCCGGGATGTGTTGGAGTCAAGTGGCGGTTCGGAATCGGTGGAAGAGGAGCTTGGGCAGATGCGCCAAACGCTGAGCATGTACGAGGACCTTCCTGCGGTGGATACTACCATGGTGGTTGTCGAAGGGTACGAGTGGCACGGGCCGGCATTTAACGCGCATTGTAGGTATAAGATCACGCGGTGTGCTAATAAGCGAAAGATCTCGGTTTACCGGAGGTTCTCGGATGTCGTTCTCCTGTTTAACCTCCTTGTGCAAATTTTCCCGCAGCATTTGGTGCCGGTGCACCCTGCCAAAAAGATTGCCAATCACACCGAAGAAATTTGCAAAGAACGTGTGGAGTGGATCCAAGCGTTCCTCCGTGTTATTCACCAACACAAAGTTTTGAGAGAGTGCGACTGGGTGAGGCACTTTCTCTTTGATCAGACAGAGGAGTGGCAGAACAGACTCGACAAACTTCTTCTCACAGACAACTCGCATGACTTTGTGTCACAGTGGAAGTCGAGCATGAGCAGGTTGCTTGGCTGGAACGAAGGGAAAGAGGAGGAGGAGGAGGAGGAGACAGGCAAGAACAAGCATAGGGACTCTCCTACTGGGTCGAGAAACTCGTTCTCTCAGCTGTTCACCTCGATGTCGGACAAGATCTTTCGCGGAGGTCCCAAGCAGTCATTTGAGGGCTGGCTTCAGTGCCACGATAAGCTCAACGTCAAGTTCCAATCCATGCAACGTGCATATTCGCTGTTGTGCAGTACTCCGACGCCGCTGGAAACCACCAAAGCAGGATTTCCTGATACAACACTACCGGAGAGCCTCCATGTTAAGTTTGACGCGGAAAACGGGCGAGTGGAGGCCATCACTCACTTTGCCAAGAGTTTTTTGGGCTTGGTGCGGGCAGTTGATGATGAGGCAGCCCAACTGACGCTCGTGGCTGACGCTCTCCTCGGTTTAAATGATTGCGACACCGGTATTAGTCAGGAAGAGAGAGAGCTCAACGAAGCCTTCAGTGGGGCGCTCCAGCAGCTGAGTGCAAATGACCTGGACTTCGTGACAGAAGCGAAGCATCGAGATGAAAGCATGGGCTGCTTGCAGCCAGCGCTGCAGAGCGCGTTGGTCGTGCAAGGAGCGCGCGCCGCATTTGAGAGGTGCATCGCCGAGCTTCGGGAGATTCAGAAACTCGAGGCTCTTGGAAAGCCGATCAAGAGGGCCTCCTTCAATATAAAGCGTCTCGGTGATCTGGAGAAGGATATGTCGTCTGCGAAAGCAAAGACCGAGCAAGATCTTGCACAATCTGTCGTGCGCATTGCGCATATCGGTGTCGCTCGCGCCAGCGAAAACCGGCGGATTTTGGAGGCATTTCTCAAGTACATGCAAGACAGCGACACGACAGGGACTGTTGCGCATCTGACAGAGGTCAACCGGATTCGGTTGGAGTGGGAAAGAGAGTCGCCCCGGTATTGGCAAGCGGAGCCTCAATATTTTTGAGTTGAGCAACTCGGCGATCGGTGGGGCACCTGTGAGATAAGTTCCGTGTGTGCTTGCCCATGCTTTCGTATCATCAGACTCGTGTTGCGGCCGAGAAGCTTGTCTCGTAGGTGTACGTATATCCTTCGAAACTGTCAAATATCACGCGAACATTTTCACAAGGTTGCGAGAAGACCATAGAACCATGTAAATTTTATTTTGTACAGCTTGGTATCAAATACATAGCAAACATTCCTCTCAATCAACCCTTTTGTTTTAGGAGCTCGGGACGCCCCAGCGCTTCGCTCTAGCTTGCCAAAGTAGCTGATTTTGAAGCGTTGCATCGCCGTACACGTGACTAGCTCGTCACTGTGTGCGGGAAATCCCTCTCAATTAAAAGTTCACCAACAGCGAAATGTGTGAAACGAGGACAAAGGCAAAGATTATGTAGACATATTCATATGAAATTCAATCTAGTTCATTCAATCTAGTTCATTCATTCAGTGACAATGTGTAAATACAAGACCCTGGCAAAGCGTTGTTGCTGCGCGGGACAGATGCATATCTAGTTTTACGAGGTACTCTGCAGCTCGCCCTGTGACCGACGGTATGCAATCAACGTCCGAAGTGCAATATTTGGGACCAGTAGGGTGCTCTGCAGCTGTTCGCCAGAAGCCGGAGAGGTGACGTGACCGGCGTCAAACCACTCCTTGATCGCGGCTCTTTCGTATGTGATTCCGTCAGAGGTGGAGACAGGGTCAATCATTATTTTTTGGGTGATGGGGCAAAGAAAGGGCTCGATATCAATCTCCTTCGATGGCGTTCTGCCCACAGCGTCAGGGACCTCCAGAATAGACGCAGCTTCTGCAGCCGCCATGGTCGTAGACTCTACTTCTGATTGCATCGGAGCAGAGGGCTCCATTGGAGAGTCTGTGGTATCTGAGGAGCATTGGCTCTGCAAGTCGGTGCGCGGCGATCTTGGAGGAGGGGGTGGCGGCGTGTTGCGCGGAGGGCTTTGAGTAGGAGGTGAAGGTGGAGAAGGACGAGCGATTCTTCTCCCGTCGCCGCACATCTCACAGCTTACCCTGGAGCTATTATTTAGATATGTACAGCCAGCGCAACTCCAATCCTCAGCATGGCCAAAAGAGTTTTGAGAAAACGGAGCACTTTCTGTACTCCAAGCATGGCTCGGCTTGACAGTTTCTGCACTTAGAGACCTGTCAAACTCAGATAAATACTCTGGGCTTTCAACGCGGACTGGGCTTGAACTGCCTTCGGACTCGGGGTTGACGGGAATTGCAAGTGGGACATCTCCGCCGCCGTAATCTCGGGGAGGCGGAGGTGGTGGAGCGGGTCCATACAGACCGACGGTGGCTATGCCATCTGGCTCCGGCCAGCTGCGAAGTTTCCGGCAGAGTGCGTTGTATGCAAGCTGCACGGTTTTAGCATCCTTTGCAGTGATGTGCAGGGTGGCGAAATCTTTGACTGCAAAACGCTTTTTGAAGGAGCGGAAATGCTCGAGAACACGTGGTCGAGCAGCATAAGCCGGGTCCACTAGGTTGACTGTATCTGGACAGAGTTTAAGGACAACGATGCTTTGGCCCTTGTCCCGCACGAGCTCAGCCCGACAATCAGAAAGATCATACACAACATCGGGTATCGTTGCGTTGCAGTGTGCATAGAGTGTGAGCACGTTGTAAGTTGCGCGCTGCTTTGGAGGAATGATAAGGACCTGTCCGCATCGGCAGATAAGGTGCACTTTGCTGCTGTCCCGTACCTCATCCTGGAAGGCCAGGCATTTCGGGCACCTTAACTTTGGAAATTTAGCCAGTCGGTCGGACCCACGCAGTCTCGTGATGACAGCCCAGCGTGGCTTCCAGCGCGACCCAAACTGCGATATCATCGAGTTGCGTGCTGTTTGGCCCAAAACAGCCCCAACGCCGCTTTGAAGCGAGGTGGCGCACTCGAACTTTAGCTCGCCGACAAAATCGCAGACCTTGGCTTCCAATTGGCGAATCGTGGAGAGATGGTTGCTTAGCTGAGCCACATGGAAAGCATTTCGCTTCGACGAGTCCCGAAATATTGGGTCCGCAAACGCCGCTAAAAGGATGGCGATCAGCTCAGCGGCCTTTTCCTCCCGTTTCAGTGCTGCGGCGAAATGAAGAGCCGTGCATTCTGAGCTATTGGCGGCGAGAGCTGAAGTCGGCGCACCTTCTTCAATAAGAAATTTGACCGTTCGAGGGTGGCCGGCGATGCAGGCCACCATCAGCAGCGTCCTCCCACTTGCATCGCGTGAGTTGAACAGTTCAACCTTTTGCTGCGACGTAATATTGTTCTTGCTGAACAATTGCCGCAGCTTCTGGTCCCCCTTTTTGTCGCGGGCGGCCTCGAAAGCAGCCTTCTCAACCTGCACCGAGCCGCCGTTGCCCATAGTCTGGCCCGCGCTTTGCACAGAACAAAACAGCGCGAACAAGACAGCGCTAACAAGGCAGCGCTAACAAAACCACGCGAACAAAACAGCGCGAACAAAGCAGAGTTCACGGTGTCTCGAATTTTCCTTCACCTCTTTCTAATTTCAGACACACCAGTTCCACGAAAAGAAATTTGTGCTCTCCTCTTTTCCGTCTGCCTTTGACAACAAAATATGCCGCACGTCTTGAGTCGCGACACGCACAAACGCACAAACGCACAAAAGAAGATAAGCAGACACCAATAATCACTGTGGACCGTCGCGAGTGACCTGCAAACAGCCTAAACTCTATGCCTCGCCCGCACCGCCGCTGCTCTCCCTCTCTCTCTCTCTCTCTTTCTCTCTCTTTTCCTTTCTCTCTCTCTATCTATCTATCTATATCCTTCCTTCTCCCGCCGGGGTGCGCGCTCCTTCCTCCTCCTGCCGAGAGTGCTCTCACAGTCAAGGGTGCGTCAAAGGCGATTGCGTAGCACTAGGGCAGACGGGTAGCTGTGCGTAGGGGTGCCGAGGCTGTTAAGGTTATCGGTATGAGGTGTACTAGGCGCGGGATGGGGTAGATNCACTAGGGCAGACGGGTAGCTGTGCTTAGGGGTGCAGAGGCTGTTAAGGTTATCGTTATGCGATGTGCTACGCGCGGGATGGGGTAGATGAATGTAAGAGCAAGTAGCACATGGGTGCGGTGCTATTGTATTGGGTAGTTGGGCATTATGAGCTGAATTTCCTGAGCGCTAATGGGAGTGGGACGGACGGTAAGGTTGTCGTAGTAGTTCGTAGTACAATCTGCGTAAGAAGGCATCGGTGTGCATCGTAAGCTATCCATCTAGCCAGGTTCGGTGCACGTGATGGCGAAATGAAGAGTGACTACTAGTGTTCTTGGTGAATGAGTCTCACCGGTTGTGTTGATCCTGACTGGGATCATTTTGTGATGGGAGGAATTCAGAATCTTATACAGAACAGGTAGAACTGGATACGCGAGGTATGGAGAACGAGAGAATGCTCTTCCAGTCGCAAATTCTTTGGCTTCCTTCCCAATTGTCTTGTGCCTGATTGACTGACTGACTGGCAATTTGGACAATGGGATTACATCATCATTCGTTCTCTGTTCTTTCAATTTTTTTTTCTTTTTTCAAGAATGTGAGTTTTAAAATATCTGTTGCTTCTGCTCTTTTACAACACCACAGTTACCAATCTCCATCCATGCATCAGAACAGAAGCAGAGCAAACTTGAAGCAAGGTTGCGGAATTCCCTCCTCCAGCTCCATGCCGAACGGAGATGAACAAGAGAACGGTTCGTGAAGAACTCGAAAAGCAATTCAGTAATACTGACTAAGCATTCTTAAAACCGGTACTGACTTGCGTACTAGGTACTAGCTCTCGAGAGAGTGTACGTTGTTAACCTAGTAGAAAATCGCATTCACACTTTTCGTGCTCTTAATGCATGCCTTAATAAAGTCTACTGCATACTAGTTATTCCATCGCAATTTGGTACTAGTAGTATGAACGATAATCAGCAGCTAGCGGAGAGTACGTGTGAGTACTCACTGTCAGTAAGTAGACTTACCAGTCACCGTTACTCAGTCTAGGCTATGGTACTCAGTACGGAGTACCGGTACAACCGGTACATTAAAAGCTTCCGAAGCTAGTCTAGCTAGCTACTAGAGCTGAGCACGAAAGTCACGAAAGACAAAAAGACACATAAAGCCAACCTCCCAACCGCACGTTCAACACTCCCTCCTCTCTCTGCTTCCCTCTGCTTTTCCAGTCTCGCATCCATCACATTCAATCTTATCCAACGCAACACAACTTGATACGAGACAAATACAATACAATACAATACAATCCGCTTGAGTTGAGTTGTTTTGTTTGTATATAAGTTAAAAAACCGCATGACAGTGAGAACTCGCTTGTGTGTTTGTTTAATTTCGGTAAACTNGTACTAGGCGCGGGATGGGGTAGATGGATGTAAGAGCAAGTAGCACATGGGTGTGGTGCTATTGTATTGGTTAGTTGGGCATTATGAGCTGAATTTTCTGAGCGCTAATGGGAGTGGGACGGACGGTAAGGTCGTCGTAGTAGTTCGTAGTACAATCTGCGTAAGAAGGCATCGGTGTGCATCGTAAGCTATCCATCTAGCCAGGTTCGGTGCACGTGATGGCGAAATGAAGAGTGACTACTAGTGTTCTTGGTGAATGAGTCTCACCGATTGTGTTGATCCTGACTGCGATCATTTTGTGATGGGAGGAATTCAGAATCTTAGACAGAACAGGTAGAACTGGATACGCGAGGTATGGAGAACGAGAGAATGCTCTTCCAGTCGCAAATTCTTCCCTGTTGTCTTGTGCCATCATGTGCCTGATTGACTGACTGACTGGCAATTTGGACAATGGGATTACATCATCATTCGTCCTCTGTTCTTTCAATTATTTTTTTTTTTTTTCAAGAATGTGAGTTTTAAAATATCTGTTGCTTCTGCTCTTTTACAACACCACAGTTACCAATCTCCATCCATGCATCAGAACAGAAGCAGAGCAAACTTGAAGCAAGGTTGCGGAACTCCCTCCTCCAGCTCGATGCCGAACGGAGATGAACAAGAGAACGGTTCGTGAACTCGAAAAGCAATTCATTAATTCTGACTAAGCATTCTTAAAACTGGTACTGACTTGCGTACTAGGTACTAGCTCTCGAGAGAGTGTACACGTTGTTAACCTAGTAGAAAATCGCATTCACACTTTTCGTGCTCTTAATGCATGTCTTAATAAAGTCTACTGCATACTAGTTATTCCATCGCAATTTGGTACTAGTAGTATGAACGATAATCAGCAGCTAGCGGAGAGTACGTGTGAGTACTCACTGTCAGTAAGTAGACTTACCAGTCACCGTTACTCAGTCTAGGCTATGGTACTCAGTACTGAGTACCGGTACAACCGGTACATTAATTAAAAGCTTCCGAATCTAGTCTCTAGCTAGAGCTGAGCACGAAAGTCACGAAAGACAAAAAGACACATAAAGCCAACCTCCCAACCGCACGTTCAACACTCCCTCCTCTCTCTGCTTCCCTCTGCTTTTCTCAGTCTCGCATCCATCACATTCAATCTTATCCAACGCAACACAACTTGATACGACAAATACAATACAATACAATACAATCCGCTTGATTGTATTGTAAAGTTAAAAAACCGCCTTACAGTGAGAACTCGCTTGTGTGTTTGTTTGATTTCGGTAAACATATTCACAGCCAAGTTCAAGTTTTAAAGCTTGAAAGACAGCTCGTTCACAACTTTCATCGTTCAACGCATGAAAATCCCAACAAAAAATGTCAGGTGACTTGCACTGAGCCACTCATGATCATGCTGCTCGCAATCATGATCATGATGATCCACTGAGGAACGGATCTTTGTTTGGATTTTTACAGTTGGAGCACTTTAGCATACTTTAATACTTTAGCACTTTCTTCTCTCTCCTCTTTCCTCTCTCCGAACGAACGAGCACCTCACTCAGTGTCAGTCCCCGAGCACCCACACATACGCCGCGTACGCACGCACCGCACCAGCACCGCTTACATCTCCAGGCTCCAGGCATCAGGCATCAGGCATCAGGCAACGTTCCCGGAACGCCGCCTCGGGGAGCTAGCTAGTTCTGTCAGTCGGGAAAGGAGGACAGGAGGACAAAGATGGCCACGCCGGCGAAGCGTGCGCGCGTGGAGAACGCGGGGAACGCGGGGAACGTTCCCGGGCCGGTCGACGTGAGCCTGGTGCTGCCGCCGCACGGTCACCTGTCGCGGCTGGTGCGTTCGTGGCTGGAGAGCGACGCGCCGGAGCACGACGTGGGCGGGTTCGTGGTGGGCGACGACGCCAAGGTGGCGCGGCTGCTGGGCAAGTCCGCGTGCGTGGTGGCGGGCGTGCCGTTCGCGCAGGCCGTGTTCGACGCGTGCGGCGTGACGGCTGAGTGGTCGGTGGCGGACGGCTCGCGCGTGACCGCGGAGGCTGCGGAACGCAAAGACGCCGTGGCCGTGGTGCGCGGCCCGGCGCGCCGCATTCTCATGGCGGAGCGGTGCGCGCTGAACGTGCTGTCCCGCGCGAGCGGCATCGCCACCATGGCCGCGGGACTGAGCGGGCTGGCGCGGGAGCACGGGTGGCACGGCGAGGTGGCCGCCACGCGCAAGACCACGCCCGGGTTCGCGGCGGTGGAAAAGTACGCCGTGCTGGTCGGGGGATGCTCCACGCACCGCATGACGCTGTCGCACATGGTCATGCTCAAGGACAACCACGTATGGAGCGTGGGCGACATCACCAAGGCGGTCAAGAAGGCGCGCAGGGCAGCTGGCTTCTCGTCCAAGATCGAGGTCGAGTGCAGGAACCTGCAAGAGGCCTTTGAGGCGGCGGCGGCCGGAGCGGAGATTGTCATGCTGGACAACTACACGCCGGAGGAGCTCAAGGCCGACGCCAAGCTCTTCAAGGAAAAGTACCCGCACGTGACGGTCGAGGCTAGCGGCGGCATCACGGAGGACACACTCGCCGACTACTTTAGCCCGCACGTCGACGTGGTGTCCATGGGCAAGCTCACGCAGGGATACTCATGCATGGACTTTTCGCTCAAGATCGACAAGCAGGAAGTCCTCGGCTTTACCAAGCAGCAGCCGCAGGCTGAGTAATCTGCGCTCAATTTCCATTCTTTCTTTCTTTCCTTTTCTCTCTCTCTCTCTCTCTCTCTCTTTCCTTTCTTCATCTTTTAGTGCGGAGATCTTTTTGAATGAGGCCAACCTTTTTTTTTCTTAGTCTTCTTCCACCTTCCCTTGTTTTTTTCATTCATTTTTCTTTAATCAATATGTGTGTAGCCTTGCAGTCTGAAAGGCTGTGAAAAAAAAATGAGGAGGAGAAGAAGAAGTGAACCATGACCTTTGTCAAAATGTGTTGACATGGTCTTGACAAGCTCAACTCCGGCCGAGCGGCATGAACAATACCAACCGAAACCAGCGACACGTGAACGAAATGCGGGTTTTTGAAATAATAATCTCAAAGGAAAACATCAGCTACAATTTTTTTTTTGGAAAAAAAGATATATTGAACAAACAAAACAGGCCCGCCGCCTCACAGAGGCTTTGGGCTCAAGGTAATACTAGGTCTGCGTGTCTTTCCCCCGATTGGAGCGTGTTGCTGCGTCCGAGCGACTGCGTCCACAGCAGGTCTCAACTCACAATCATCGGCGACAAACTTGTGCTCTTCAGCACCTTCCACCAGCGTTCTGAGAGAATGTTTCAAAAAATCGCTTTGTGCCCCAAGTCCCGCCACAGCACCATCATCACTCTCAAACTTTTTCACAAAGTCGAGAGCATTTTTGGAGAGTGTGATTGCGTCCTCATCGTACATGAGCAGCAGGTCTCGAAGTTCTTCTGCCACCAAAAAATGCAAATCACAAAATGTCAAGGCTCGGATTGAAGCTGTTCGCTTGCGCTTTGTAAGCACGCCAATGTCACCAAAATAATCCCCCGATGTCATGGTCGTGAGCTGCTGACCATTGTGATCAGTCAAAACCTCAAGCTCTCCACGTGTGACGAAAAACATGGCGGTGGCTGCATCGCCTCTGTTCACGACATACTCGCCCGGAACGACAATTTGAGGTTTGAGACGAACAAGGACCCCGCGAAGGAACGACTTGGAGCAATCTTTAAACAGCGGGTTGTTCTGCACCATCTCCATGTGCAGAAACTCCGCGCACTCCAGGTGAAGTGGCAGAGGGAGCTCGTCGAAAAAGTAATTATCACGGTCAAGCAAGCCTTTGTGGCAAACCCACACATACTCAAAGTACTGCTCAACGCGCTCCCGCACCTCATTTGGCAGCCGGAGAAACCTCATCTGGCTCCGAATGTCCTCCATTTTCTCCGAGTACTTTGTAGAAGCCTGATCCATCCTCGCAATATACGACACGAAATTACTAAAAATCATGGCGTAGATCCCCGCCCCGAGAAGCATGTTCAGGATTGTGAACAAGGTCTCCCCGTCTGTGACGGGTACAATGTCACCATACCCGACCGACGTGATCGTAGTGACTGCCCAATAAACAGACCGCAGATACTTGGTCTTGGTCTGGACGGTGTCCGTCCCAAGCCTGTGAATAGACAGCCAGGAGCAGTACAGCACCTCGTCGGATGAAACCGCTTCACCGAGGAACACCCAGACGCCATTCAGTACAACATCGTGTATCGTGGGGTCAAAGAAATCGGGCCAAGCGTCGCAAGGCGTGGAGGCGTGTTTTCCAATGAAAAACCATAAACATCCAATCCAGTGGCAGACGAGCATGAGCGATGCAAACAGCCGCATAATTCTTGCCGAATTCGCAAATCTGAAGCGCTCCATGAATTTGAAGATTTTGGTGATTCGAATCAAGCGGACGCACTTGACCATGTTGATAGCAGTGGCCTGACTGGAGTCCACAAAGAGCTCGAATGGAAGTGTCGCTGGCAAGTCGACCCAAAACCATTTAGACATGTATGTTCGAGCAATCTCGCGACGGCCCACTATCAAGTTCCCCCACTCGTCCACGTAGGCGCTGGCAAAGTTCAACACAAGGTCCACTATAAACATGTAGTCAATGACATCGTCAATCGCGACCACGGCCGCATTTCTGTCTTCCGGATCCGGCGTAAATGCCAATGTGAAAGGGAGAAAAATTGCATTCCACAAGACGCACCCCACGATCCACAGCTCCCAGAATTTGTTGAAGGTGTAATGCGGGAGAATCACTTCCACGAATAGAATCCTGCGGATCTTGGCCCAGATGAGCTCTTGAGGGCCTCTGCTTGGTGCTCGAGCAAAAGACTTCAGCTTTGCCTCTGAGATTTCGCTGACGGGCAAAACCTTGCTATGCGACCCCAGCCGCAGATCAAGCTTGCTGCTTGACTCTTTATCCAGCGTCAACACCGGCCCTGTGCTCCTCGCGGAAGTTGGCGACTTGGGGGCTCCTGCCTCTCCTCGTTGCTGTTGCTTTTGCGCATCTCTGTCCTGTCTCGCCTTGTAATAGTGTTCCCAAACCTTGCTGTCGTTCAACCACGCCTCTCTTTCAAATACTTTTGAGCTTCTCCCTTGACTTTTTCCTGAATTATCAGCTGATTGCAAAACCTCTTCTCCGCTGTATTTGGGTGAAGGCTGAACAAAGCTCTTCTTCGAGAACCCCATGTACACTGGTGTTTGCCTGCCATGCACGGGCCCGGTGCTCTTGGCCTGCAGAAGATCGCTTGCGCTACCTTTCGAATCATCGGCAAAAATATTCGAAGTCAGCCTGTGAAACATGGACTTGCGACTGCCGCTATTGGCACTTGTCATTTTCCTTCAGCTATCTATACACATTGAGTCACCGCTCTCCAGCCACTTGTCGTGTCACAGGCCACTTCAGCCACCTCTTACACGGCTGGAACGCGAGGAAACACGCCGTACAACACGCAGCGCAACACGCGGCCCTCGCGCGCTTCTCCGCCTGTCCTTGTGGCCACAGTCCGAAGTATTGCTGGTGCTAACAAATTTCGACAATGGCAATATATGCGTTCGACCAAACCCGGCCGACTGAATGATGCCAACTATCTACCTCTACGCCAGTCGCGAATGACGAGTCAGCTTGAAGGCACAAACATAGGATTATCTCTGCCGAACGAGCTCTGATGCGAAGAAGAGGCAGAGACAGAGAGGCAGAGAATGTGTACGGCAGTAAATTCTCCCACGACAACAAGAAATCTAGCAAGTTTCCGACTCGTGTTCCGCCTCGATCTCTCCCAACAACCACGCAGCCATCCAAACAAACATCCAAACATCCAACCAGCCATCCACACCAGCCTAGAAGGGGGCTGCTTCCTTTCGCTCCCCAACTCAAATGCTAGCTGGTCCCACCCATCAAAGCGGCAAATCAACATTTTATTCATTCCTCTCGCGTCACCCATTTCCCTTCAACACGTCTCTCTCTCTCCCTCAGGCTCTCTCTCACTCTCTACCCGATCGTCGTTTCATGACTGAGCAGTCCTACCGTGCATATAGTCTATACAATAGCATTGAATTACAGATCCGTTTGCAGAAACAAGATCAGAGTCATGATCAACTGATCTGTGGATTAGGTGTCCTGCTTTGGTAAGAAAGATGGATCAAACAGTTGAAGCAGAGCGAATGCAGATGATGATGATTGTTGATGCGGCTCTTGACGGGCGGCGAAAATCTCGCTCGTTGATTCTTCTCGTTCCTCACGTTTGGAAAGACCGATAGGACCTGATAGGATGCGGTGGATTGGCTTCAGCGTCGTTTGGAGAGTTCCGGTGCGGCTTGAGGACTAGCTCTCCATGCTCTGACTGAACGTGCTCTCCATCTCTCTCTCTCTCTATCTATCTATCTATCTATCTATCTACCTATCTCTCTGTTCCCACCGCAGCAGAGCGACTTGATGGTGACCCAAGGTCAACTTCAAGCACCAGTAAACAAGATGCGTGCCAAAACAGTGCTGCACGGTGTAAACAACGCCGATGTGGACTCACTTGAGTCTAATGAATATAACAGATGGAAAAGATGCTCCTGGCCAGCAACTCCAAGCCTCGAGAACGGTTGTTGGCTGTCGACGCTTGGTAGCTCTGGAGCGTCAAGCTTCACGAGACCGCTCGGCCGAATGCTTCCGACCATATAGCATCGGGCATTGACCGAACCGCAATGCTCTGGCAATACTTTCCTTTCAGACGCTGAGTCCTTCACGTGAAGGGAATTGCGAACTTGGGCGAAAGACTCACAAGACCGAAGGAATTACCGCGCTGCGCGGAGGAGCAAGTGTTGAGTACCCGCACCATTGGCTCTTTTCGAACCGCATCGAGCATCGGCAATGTGCCAGTCATTGGACCTTGTACTGTTGTACTGATGTAAAGGTACTGTTGTAGGTTTACGGTCAATTTACAAATTCAACAAACGAAACCCGTCCCGCTACGCAACGATAAGCACTGGACATCGCGATCTTCATTCTGTTGCAACAACGAATTGGTTGCACTCCATTTCCCACCCAACTTGCAATGCTACTCACGGTCAGTTTGTCAGTTTCAACTGAACAAGTAAGAAAATTAGGTCAAGGAGCAAAACGAGCAAATTCTTGTTCGCAGGGGTATTGAGCACCCTTCTTCCGTCATCTCTCGAGCTCGTGCCGCAGGTGCGTCGCTTTCTCATGTATCTATATCAAATCATAGACACCTAAATTCCGTCAAGCGATCAAACGTGAGTAGGCAATGTTAAAAGTGTGGTCACGAGCAATAAAACAAAGCTATTGATAGATAGGACTGCGGTCTCATTATGAGTGGGATTCTAAAACTATTCGTCACGTGCCTCGAGCACTTCACTCTTGTTCTTGTCCCAAACCTCCATTCATGAATGCACTCAATCTACCATGATAACTATCCATACTTCAATTACACAACCACGCGCATCGCGCCCCCTTCGGACCGCCTCCCACCATGTACCGATGACGTCATCTCCCCAAAGGTCTCCCCCGACTCCTATCAAAAAGCACATCACACACTAGTACACCCCCACGCTGGCGCCAGCAGGGGCGACTTTGAGACCGCCTTTGTGCACTAGTTTCCGCTAGTGCGGCCTAGGCCAAGGACATGCGGGCAAATCTAGAGCAAGGCCAATAATAGAGCGGTAGAGTTGGCAAATTGTGCAATGAATTGAATGTCTCGCAGTTGAGCATAGACTTAAACATCTGTAAACGTCTAAAGAAGATAGCAAGCACGAACACGAAAAGCAGGTGCCTCCGAGGTTGCAGGTTTTGCAGAAGGTTTTGCAGGTTGTCAAAGAAAGAAAGGAAGCAAGGGCAGCTGCACCGGTCGATCGATCGTAGGTTTGTTGCGGATTGATTGGAAGAATGGCGTGCTACCTGGAGTTTGACGTGGCCTCCCTGGGGTCGCTGTTCTATCACTGGAGCGAGGAGCCCGTGGAAGGCGCTCTGGCGGTCATCCATCCCGGAAAGCCTGTGCCAAAGTTCAAGTTTGTGCAGCGCGGAGGACGCAGCGAGATCATCAGGAACATCCGCGAGGACAAGAAGAGGCTCTATGTTGGCTGGGTCGAGTTCATCAAGATGACCAAGGCTGTGGCCGGCACCTTTGAGCTCCTCGAGCCTCGCGGCGTCACGGTGACCTTCAATTTGGCGAGCACCATCGTTCCTGTGGCTGTCGGGGAGCCTTACGACGTATCCTCCTACAACGCCGTTGCGGTCTGCGGCAAGGATGCAGACCCTTACGAGAGCGTCAAGACCATGTCCAATGGGCAGTTCCTTGGCGTTGGCCTTCGCCAAGGGCATTCTCTGTCTCTCTAAGCTGGTTTTATTACCTGACGTTTGTATTCAGAAGCTGGGGCTGACTTGCTCTTTTGTGTCCTAAAAACTTGAACAAAAAGGACGCAAGAAACCACTGCTCAGTATCTCGAGGCTCGAGATTCTGAACGCAAATTCCCTTGGCTCTACCTCAAACGCGGGCTTTTCTATCAGGCTCAGGAGTCGAACCCACCATGAAGTTTATACCGCTTGAGCCGTCCGGTGTTTCCATTATCGATTTTCAAAATAAAATATACTCACACGTTTAAGGAAAAAAAGTACACATTCTCTCGTCACCAACTCTTTCGTTCAGAAATGGGAGTGCAAAATCCTCCTCAAGAGATCTATGCAGACGATGGTGGTCTCGCACATGTGCCGAAAGCGAAAGTGTCAATAGTAAATAGTCAAATTTGCATAATTTTGCCAAGAAGCTAGTAGCTAGAGTAAAGGAAGAGATTGGGAAACGTGAAACCTCATCTGCAAGACCTGCACGTCGAACTAGTTACGAAGGGTCGACAGAGCAGATCGCGCTGTACCTCTACATGATACAGCATGCGCTCGGAGGGGACTTGCTGCGCTTAGAGTCATTCGACCAGTCGTAGTGATTGTACGACACGTCAAGCTTGTTCGAGTCGATGAGCTCCCGAACCTTGGCAGCCTTCTCCTCGGTCAGCCACTTGGAAACAGTGGATACGACCTCGCTTTTGCTATCACCAAAGTCCTTGCTGTACCAAGACAGGATTTTGGAGAGCTTGACGGTATGGCCTTCGATTCCAAAATTCTCTTCCTGCATGAGAAACGCCCTGGCGACAATGTCCAACTCCTCGTCAATCGCCTCTGCGGTGAATTTTTTCACGGGAGGGCAGGACTTGGCGCCGCAATTGAGCGCAAAGTGGATCCGGTTGTCCACCTCGTCTTGTTTGAGAATATATTTGAGCCTGGCGTCGTTGTTCGGGATTGGTCCGTGGCGGCTCAACCCAGCTCCTGCACGATTGCCTCGCAAAAGTCCATTTTCCATCTGATCAAACGAGTAAAAGTTGCCACCAATGTTATAGCCGATAGCTGGAAAAAACTTTGCACGTTGCAGGCCGCTGCTTGGTGCTCCGATTTTGGCAAATGCATGAATGATGGCAGTGTTGTACACGTTTATCACGAAAGCAAGCTTCGTCTTGGCATCCATACTCCCCAAGTCAATGCCCTGGAGCTCACAAGTTGCCTCGTCGAAAGCGTAAAACGCGGGGTCCTTGGACACCTCTACATAGTCCACCAGACCCTCGTCGTCGCGATGCTTGCCCACAACGGAGCCGAGCTGCTTCTTGAGATTTGCGATAACCAGCATAGGCTCGTCCACACGGTCTTTCCACACTCGAGAGTTGTTCAAGCATGTATTATTTTCTGCTCTCTCGAGCACAAAAGAAGACCCGTCCCCTTGGAAAGAGTCTTTCTTATTGGCAGCATGGATAAGCCCCATTTCTGCAACCTGCTTTCCAGCCTTAACCGCCTCGTCCTTGGACTGAGCGCCATACCGTTTTTGGATCATGGCTACGAGAGCGCTTGCTTTGAACGATTTGCCCAGCTCGCGCTCCATGTCCATGATGAGCTCTGCAACAGAAACTGACTTTTCCCCTACTGTGACATGATCATCAGAGCGCGGGCTCGGCTTTGGACGCGGAGCCGGGTCCACGTTCGGTCGCTGCAAGAGGTCCGTGGCGGGATCCTCGCCGTCAAGAGTTTCTTCAAGAAGCTGCGTGAAGTTTGCCTCCTTGGAAAGCTTCTCTAAATCACTCGATCCTCCGATGTGTTTCTCATTAAAAAAGATTTGCGGCACCGTCAAAAGCTTGGCGGCTTTGAGCATGTCAGACCTTTTCTGTGGGTAATCAAAGAGGTTGATCTCATAATACTCCACATTGTTCGCCTTCAGGATGCCCTTCGCCTTGGCGCAGAACGGGCAGTCATCGATCGTGAAGATTGTCACGCGCCCCATCTCGTCTTCCGCGCAGGAGCGAGCAAAGAAAGACCGTTCGTTCGTTCACCCGCGAGAAGCTTTGCTGGCACCAACGCAGTGGCCAAACGTCAATCGTCAAACGTCAATCGTCAATCGTCAATCAACCTTCAACTTGAAGAGCTGAGCCCAAACGCTCTTCCACGCAGCGCTTTCCTCGTTTCTGGTCTGCACTTGAAGCGACTCGTCTTTGGTTTGTTGTTGTTTGGAGTGCCTCTGCCACTTCTGTGGAAAAGCTGCCAAAGCTGTTTGCTCAAACTTACGTATATATAAACGAATGCTCTAATGTGCACTGTCAGTTCTCGCTGGAACCTTCTGTATTAGAAACGAACAGGCTTTTGCATGGCTTTGTTTCCACGTCCCGATCCGTACTGAGACGCGCGAGCAAGTTCGCAGCCGCCAGTGTTCCCTGTTCTGTGGGTGGCAGTAGCTATGCTTGTGTCAAGGGTTTCTGTGGGCTTCTATGTTCGCGGGAGGCGAGGGAGATATCTAGGAGTAAATTTGGGATGCCCTGGCACGGTGGAATGCGGGATTTGGCGAGGTGTGTTGTTGTTCTTCGTTCGCTGTTGTTTCATTTCTCTATTTTTTAATACTGTTGTTTCATTTCTCTGAACATTCTTAATTCTTAAAGTCATTTTGACTGGACAAGTTGACAAATGAGTAGGTTGGTTGAGATGGACTGTGACATGAGAAATGGACAGAGATGGACGACGTCGAATGGCCACCTTTCCGTCGCATTGACTGAGCTTTGCCCGACGAGTTCAGAACAGAGCTGTAGCCAAGTACCAACGAAAACGGGTTAATTGTTTCAGAATTCAGATTACATGCAATTTACAGGTTATGAGGTTTCACAGAACAGACCGGCCTTCGAACTCGTTGTTCTTTCAAGGTAGTTTGGGAGACGGGGATGTGGCAAAAAGATGAATTGGGAACGGGTTTCGAAAGAGGTTTGGGTGGGAAGTTATTCGTTGAATATGTGATAATATGTGCATGATCAATGTATACTTGGTCAAAAGAGAGTGGGGTACGCAACTAACAGGAATGGCACAGCAAACGCGGAACGCATGGCGCCAGCCAAGAGCGCAGCAGTGTACAATACGTTTGAGGGGTCCACGCGATGCAAACCTTGGTCGATATACAACGCAGACGCTAGAGCTGCGGTCATGCTGATGATTGTATATACTATAAATGTGGGGTCAAACTTTTTCGGCTCCTTTCGCTTCCTGGCCTTCTTGATTGATTGCAACCTGTGTTCCCCTGCCTCATTCTCTTCGCTACTAGAGTCGTGGCCCTCGTCCCCCTCGTCGGTCTCTTCGTCGTTATTGCCTTGCTCCCTTCGCTTCTGTCGCTGGAGCTTCTTGTTGTATCTCTTCCAAGTATCAAATGCAAACTCGAGTAGATTCTGCACCCCGAAAGCTATCACGAGAGGAACCACTGGAGCATCGGTCACAAGCCACACAAATAGAGTGCAGAAGCCCGCGCGGGCTGCACGAGTCATAAACTTTCGGATGATGACCCTTCGGTGCCTCTTCTTATTCCACTGGTCCAAGCGCACTCCGTGGTGATGATGGCTTTCTGCATAGTCGTCATCGTGGTCATCACCAGAGCTTTCGCGGCTCTCGATATCTGCATCGCGCTTCTTCGGGCGATCGCAGCCACCAAGGCAACAACAGCTTATTACTCCAGCAACGATACCAGCGAGGAGAACTGACGCTAAGATGAGCCCAATTGTTTTGTACTGCATCGTTTTCAGCGAGTTGAGGTTTTCTCCATCGTCAACCAGGTCATACTGGTCGCGAAGGTGAGCGGCGATTGCGAACGGAGAGGTGAATAGAAGGATCAAAACCACGACAAAGTTACAGTTGCATTCGCAGTCTCCAGGACTGCACTCGAAATCGCGCACCTTCCCCAAGATCTCCCTTTGGAAAACCTCAGCCGCCTGATTGATATCATTGATGTCGTGCTTGGAAAGCTCTTCCCCGATTCCCTCCAAGCAATCTAGAAGATCCTTGTCCAGGCTGCTACTTTCCTCGAGCGAAGTCACGGCTTTTCTGCATCGAGGGCATTTTCCTCCGTCCAGCATCTTGTTTTGGCATGCCCTGTCCAGGCAGCACACCCTGTGTCCGCAAGGAAACCCCTTCAACAACCGCGGTCGCTCATTGCATGCGGGACAGAGGCCCAGCACGCTCTTCACGCCGCCGTCTCTTCGCGGCTCTTCTTGCGGCTTCGGAGACTCGCGCGTGTCATGTGACTTTGAGTCACTGTCGACAGGCTCTGCGAGCGGCGGCAACTCGACTGGTTTTGCGACCGCCACGCTCACTTGGTCCTCCTCAGCCATCTGCGGACTCTCGATCGAGAAAACACGGACTCACCCTAAACAATCCAACCGCTGCAACCCGAGCGGTCACGCTTTCGCGCACACCACAACCTTGGCGAGAGAGAACAAGCAAAGTATCTGTTGCCGAAGAACGCCAGCGGGCGCAAATTTTTGAAACTGCAGCTTGCCCGCAATGAGTCACGCCACGACCCAAGCACAATCACTTGCACGTGTATGAACAAGTGCAAAACAAACAATCAATCAATCAAACAAACAATCCAAACAACAACAACAACAACACAACAAACACAACAAACATCAACAAACAATCAATCAAACAACAAACAACAAACAACAAACGAGAAGAAGGCAGGCAGGCGCACACTCTTTCGATCGATTTACATTAGTTCAATTTTAGAAGGATTAGGCTCGTCGCGTGATCGATCTATCTGCGGACTCTAGTCTAGATGCTTGATAGAAAACTTTGGGAGATAGATAGATCGATCAATACGAACAGAGAGCTCTAGACCTAGACCCACCGCAGAAACATGCATAAACAAACCAAGAAAAGAGTGCACACCACATGCAGTTGGTTAGCGATAGCTTGTTGCATGTGCTCTCGCAGTGTGGACTAGCGTGTTTTCGATTTTCGACGTTTTCGATGTATTCGATGTTCTCGATGTTTTCACGATCGAAATCGAGATCGAGATCGTGGAAGCCTTGGCTGCGCCGCAGCATGTGGAATGCTGAGCTGTATTGCTGGAAGGTTGGGACATATTGGGATGTTGGAGACGGAGTGAGCATGGCGATGCATGGCGACACGGCTGCCGGTTTCAGGGCCGAGTGAGAGAGCGTGGCGAGTGTGACACAACCTGATACGTGTGGCTGCACACTAGTCTCGACCGGAACTAGTGGCGGGCGATAGTTGAAAAAAGTGGGGACAGCGTGGCCTTCGTATTCCCAGCCGTGTCGAGCTCCCTGTATGACACAATCGAATCTAGTTTGGGCCCCCGGTACGAGCCTAGTACAGCAAAAGCTCGCCACTTGCATCCTTTTGCAGTTCCAGCGGAGGCAAACGACAGTGAGTAGCTGTAACCCCTGCCATAAAACTTTGTGGGAAAAACTTGAACGCGCCTGTGCCAGCTTGAGTGAAGACACGAAGTGCAGCGTAAACAAACCCTATCGGAAGGTGGGGTGCGCCTGTGCGGCTTGCGCTGTTCTCTTAGCGCAATGAGACTGACAGAGGGGCGAGTCTACGTCATCGTCATCATCGGCTTGCTGGTCTTGGCAAAACTGGCAGCCAGTGAATGAACTTTGCAGGCCTTGATTAAAGCTGGCGATTGACAGTGGATAAAAGGTTCTGTCTGTAAAGAATGCAGGAGAAAAGAGAACAAGACCTGATTCTTGAATGAATTATTTCTAATTAGAAAATCGGAAAACAAACACAAATAAATACTGTACTCTGCCACCGGGCTCGAAAATGTCTTCTGAGCTCTTGGCAATAAATGTTGTGGTCATCCGTTCACCGCGGCTGGCTCATTGTAACAGACGGAGGTTCCCCGAACCGCGCTTCACCATCTTATACCTCCTCGCAACGTCCTCGCCTTCACTCTCCTCGCCATTATCATCCATTTCCTCATCTTCCCCCTCCTGAGCAGAGCGGCGCTTGCGGGACTCCGCCGCAGCCAGCTCCTCCATCGCCTTCCTCCTCCGGCGGCAGAAGAGAACAAACTGCGGGCTTTGGAAAATATCCACACAGACATACCGCGACGAGCCACTCGAGACTGGCAGGAAAACAAAAACCTGCAAGCAGTGCCTGCTATCACACGAGTATTTATTTGAGATCCACGAGTAGTGCCAACCCCACTTTTGCCTGTTAAACTCAAATTTGACATTTTCCATCTTTTGCGGCTTCGCAGGGCGGCTCGCTTGGAAGCTCGAGATCACCGAGGCTGCCGTGGTTGACCAGGAGGTACAAGAGGACTCCGAATCCATCGACGAGATCGAGCGCAGCGAGTCGAACGAGTTTGGCTCACTCGGGTCAATACCGTACCCAGACCCGTTGGCGCAATCGTACACAAGTTCCCCCTTCACCCACGGCCGGTCTCGGTGGTCACGGTTGCGCTCCAGGCGCAAGAGCTGCGAGAGCTCAAACTCCTGCCCCGGCTGAATGCTCTCCGGTGCGCTAACGTCGTCGGACCCGCTGAGGTTCTTATCAAGACAAATGAATTGAGCCCAGCACTGAATATCCAGAATGTTGACCGCCTTGTCATTCCTTGTGAGCGTCGCAGAACAGGACCGCCCGCAAAAGCCCCTGTCTCTGTGATCAGGCCCGCACTTGGGGAAACAACGCAAATTCTTCAAACCTCCTCGTTTGTTATTTCGCTGGTAGCGCGGCGAGAAGTCCTCCGGGTTGAATGCGCCGGTCACGCTTTTCACCTTGCGATGGACGGGTGTGCACCCGCTGTGAAGCGGGGAGGGCATTGAGAGCGCAGGATCCAACGACGAAAAGCCCTCTTGCAGCTGCGCAAGATCGTATAATCCACCTCGCTGTGCGGGCATCGGACCCTCGCTCAGGTCCTGGTCCTGGTCCTGGTCCTGGTCCTGGTCCTGTGGCTGCTGAATAGGATCTTGGGCCTCCATGGGGCCGCCGCAGCTGGCATTCTCCGGCTTCTTTTGCGAGTTCGACATGAGAAGGGAGCTAAGCAGCTCGATGTTCATCCGCTGCACGAACAGCTGCTGCAGAAGATTCAACTTGTCCGTCAAATCCGAATTGCCCGCCACTGGCCTCCGGGGTTGGTCTAATCTCTGCTGATTCTGCTGATGATGGCGACTTTGAGCCAACTGCAGCTGCGGCTGAGACTGAGACTGAGAATGAGACTGTCGCTGATGATGTTGACGTTGATTTTGACGATGTTGATGTTGATTTTGATGGTGTTGATGTTGCTGGTGATGGACATGCTGGGCGGAACCTTGTCCATTCATACGCAGTCTTTCCAAGTAAGCCGCCAGTAATGCCGGAGACAGCGCAGTTTTCACTTGCTGCTGCTGCTGCTGACCAGCGTTCGCACGTTTCGCTGCCATCGACAACACGCTTTCCATCCCAGCAATCGTACGCACTTTCCCTAACTCCGCTAGCGACGCTTTCCCGCCGCCTCCGATCTGTCCGCTCTGTCCGCCGCTCCCGAACATCTTTCCCCGCGCACCCTCGCCTTAACAGCGCGCTATTCACTCTTATACCCGCAGCTGGCGGGCGGTGTCCCCGCGGCAGCCCTTCCTGTTCCCCGAACGTTCCGTCTCCCCCAGTAAGATGATGATGATGATGTTGACCAAACACACACAGCGAGCCCCCGCCGCGATGGGTTTCCCGTAACGTTCCGCGAACGTTTCGCGCAGGCGGCTGCGAGGAGAGGGGTACTCGGCGCGCACCCTCAGTACAACTAGCGGTGTCGGTAGGACCTGATAAGAGGGTGGAAGCGATTGTGAGAATGTGAGAGTGTGAGAGAGCGCGAAAGAGTGAAAAACGAAATTGCTCTCACAAAGAACGCGAAACTTTGGACCTTGCTTTTTTGTGCTGGGCGGGAGGAGCTAGGACTACTGTTTAGGCTGAGAAGGCCTACTGGGAGGAAGGTGGAGCGGTAGGAGTCACTACCACGTGGGGTAGAGCCAAAGGTTGTATGCAGCAACTTCGGGCCCGCCTAATACTTTATATAGGGGATTTGGTAGCTGGGGAGGGGAAGAGCGGCTTAGGGTTTCTCCAGGCTCAATTAAGGCATATGACCTTCTATTGCGCGTTTACGAAAGCAAATCATTTTTTTTTTTCTTTTTGAGCGTTGATTGATTGATTGATTGAAAATCATAAACTAGTTTCGCGACGGCTTTTGTCCAGGAAAATTATAATCGGTACTGAGTACAGTACTAGTACACGACTGTTCGTTGCAGTGAGCACATCCTTGAGAATCACGGATGGCGCAAGGCATATCCGTGATATCTTTCCTTCCTTACCTCCAACACTGACGATCGATCAGAATTCAGAAACAGTCAGTTATTCAAAATTCAACTCAGTGACTGTTTCTTTTCACGCTGTCTTTCTTCTTCGGTTTGCTTTCACAATTTAAGGCTTCCGAGTTGCCATGATCTACGTTGCACTGTTGTTCTTGTTCTTGATCGATTGAGAAATGTACAACTTGGATGATGGGATGGTCGACGCATTTCCTTTAGTCAAACAAAAAAGTTTGGAAGCTCGAAAGAATGGCTTTTCAATCAGAGAATTGATTCAAAGAAAGGAAAGGATTGCTGATTTGCAAAAGTATTGGCACCTTGATGCACCTTGACTCTTTTTAATGTTTTTTAATTTTGAAATTCTGAATCTGAATTTTCTCATTCACGCACCCAACCGAAGCGAAAGTTGCCAGCCTGCTTTAAATATTGTCATTTAATACAACACATTTAGTAACAGATATTAAAAAGCGTCCTTCGACCAAAGTCTCAAGGATTGGAATCTTGTGGATTGCCTTTGTCGACTCACTGCACATCACTCACAGTCAGTTCAAATTGGCTAGCGTCAACGATAGGCGAGCTGGCTAATGCGATCAATAGTACACGTATAGCAATGGGGGCGGGGGTATTGAGCGATTCAGAGGTTGTAGCCAAAGTAAGTATTAATGTATACTTGTATGTAGAGTATAGAATTATGTTTCAAGACTTATCTAAGTGCCCCCTTGGAGACCAGCTCAAGGCGGTAGTTGCTCTGTATGAAACGTGTCACAAACGCAATGATTGGATCGACCGAGAAACTTCATCGTACCAGGTAACCTAAACTTTTCCTATAAGAACAATTAGCAGAGTTCAACTTTGTCAAACCTCTCTTCGCTACACCCAAGCTATGCATATTATTAAAACTTGAGAAGAAGAGTCCTACTCGGATAGTTTAAACTATAACTATCAGACTGCTTAATATACGATGTGAAATTCTCAAAGTCGCGGGAGATGAGGCTTAAATTTTGCATGGAGTTCCAAAGTCGTGCGGATTGCAAAATTTGAGAAGCGTGTGCGTGAAAGAACTAGAGCAGCCTGAATCTGTTCGCTCCGAGCTTAACCATCAAAAAGTTGCGTAATTTTATGTTCGTTGTTGGAAACAAGAATCTCCAAGTTGGATACTTAGCATGCAGTGGAATAGCTGGACACAATGTTCAGGCGCGAACAGAAACGATTTGGCGAAAGAAGAAAAAACGTTTGAGAGGTTGACTGGAAGGAATGAGCACAGTAGCGTTGTATTGTCAATAGGCCTTGCACTGAAGACTCGCTCCAGTTACGCTGTTGTATTACGTACGTACAATTGCAAAGCGTTTACTTTGCCAGGCATGCAGGGCAGTGCAGGCTGCCATCAGAGTCTAAAGTCATCCCATCGCGACGGGTTTTGCATTCTGTGCACTTGAAGCAGTCGGTATGGTACTTTTCGTTTTCAAAAGCCTTGACATATTTGCTCTCAGGGGTAATCGCTTTGGTGCAACTTGAACAGAACAAATTCAGCGCCTCAGCATAGTCCTTGCTGCAGTAAATTGACCCCTCGTACATCACATAGCCGCCACCCAGCTGAGAAATCGGCTTTTCGCATACGCTGCAGGCAAAGCAGTCTGCGTGGAAGGTCTTCGGAGCCTCATTTGGCGCCACGGATGCTTGGAGACAGTTCTTGTCTGCAGCGGTAATACCTTCACCACAGCCATAGCATGTGTAACGGTACGAATGCGCAGCGCATGTAAGTTTTTCTTTCGTGAGCACAAAAGCGTCAGTTCGAAGGTCCCGTTTAGACAAGTGGGCCAGGGCTTTCTCGCAAGTCTCGCACTTGAAGCAGTCTATGTGGAACACTTGATTCGAAGTTTCGATGAGATCGTCTTCCGGGTCGGCCCAGGTTTTGCACGCAAAGCAGTCGCGATTGTAGAGCTTTTGGAAAGAATCCTCGCAGATTGGTTGGTCGTTCACGAGATAAAACTTCGTCTGGCCGCCCTTGCCGCAGTGGCTGCATTTTACACAACCGACGTGCCACATGTCACCTTCGGGTGAAAGAAAGTGAGTCTCCATTTTCACCACCTTGTCGCATCCGCCGCATACCCCGACCCCAAAGTCGAGTGGCATGGAAGGAGGCTTTGAACCGCTACTCAACCTCTTTGACAAGCTCAGGGACGCTCGCAAGGATTTGCGTCTGGGTTGACTTTGTCCTTGGCTGTCATCTTTGTCAACGATCCGGAGCTGCAACTCCCCAATCACGTTCTTCATAAGCTTGGCCTTGTTCTCATTTTTTAAAGACCCCAACTCGCGGTCCAGAATACTTTCGCGTCGATCCTTGTTCAGTGGTTTAGGCTCTTTATAGCCCTCCTCAGCCGGTGGCTCTGCGGTCGGCCCGTCAGCCACCTTCTTTGAATAGATTTTCGTGAGCCGATCTCGCATTAGCGTTTTCCCGACTACCTTAGTTCCAGGGTTGCTCCCCGTGCTCGAGACGCTTCTCCGCTTGGAGCCTGTGTCCACTGAATTCGAGCGCGCCGGAGGGGCAGGTGGCGCTTGTTTAGGAGACTTGGGCACCACCATCGTCGACGGTGGAGGGAGTACCGCTGTGCGTGGCGACTGTGGCATTTCCAAGCCCGGTGGCGGCGGCAAATTACCCACGCCTTTGGCAAACCTCTCCGTCTCCATGTCCATCCCCGGCGGCGGCGGCACCGCATCGAAAGGCAGAGCTGGCTCCTCGGCACTCATCGGCGGCGGCGGCGCCAACCCGTGCATGAGTGTGGCCTCAAACTCATCGTCATCGTCTTCCGGAGGCGGAGGAGGGAGCACCTCGAACCAGTTCACCGACTCACTCACCACGCTGTCCCCCATTTCTCCACCTCAGCGACTCTCTCGATCCCACAACAGCCTCCCGGAACAACACACCGCGGTACCCACCCAAACTGCGTGTCTCCAGCGTCACAATAGCTCAACAAACCGAGAGCCTGCACGCACCGGCACAGAATCCAATCAGCACCAGCGGCCGCTGTCCCTCTAACGCTGCGCAAGTCGCCACCGGACGAGCCCAAGAGCCAAAAGGTTGAAGGTCAAATGTTAAAGGTCAAAGGTTGTCAAAGGTCAAAGATCGTCAAAGTGCCAGGAAGGTCCCAGTGCCACGCACTCCACGCACTCCACGCACCGCTGCCCGCGTTTTCGAGTCCCACAAGATTCCGCTGCCGCAGCAAAAAGTGCCCGCGCAATCGCCTCACGTGCCTGCCTTGCTCTCTCGTCACTTTCGTCAACTATCGTCACTATCGTTCACACATTTTAACATGTTTACCCAATTCATTTACCCTCTCTTGTCTCTGTGCGAACTATGCATGTATGTTCATTGAACTATGCGATATGCGTGTGCGTCCCTCTCTACCCTCTCTGATAAATAAATAGAATTTAGATAGATAGACTGTGAGTCAAACTTCCAACTTGACTAACTCGAATCCCCCGTTCCCCACTGCTGCAGTTTATGATATGTGGCGCTAGTCGATCGGAGAAGGTGTGCACAAGGGGGTTGTGTGAAAGAGGTAGGTGATGGAAGAGGAGGGCGGAAGAGGGTCGATTTATTGAGTTGATGTGTTATGGATTGGATTGATTGACGTTGTGAAGTTGATGAGGCGAGGGCATTGGGCTCCCTCGCTGGATGTGTACTTGGATGTGGAATGTTTTTAAATTTATGGTGGACACTCAGAGGCTCGAGGAAGGTCGCTCACGGTGCGTTTGCTGTAGTTGAAACGGGCGCGTGATTGGGTCGAGAAGTTAAGGAGGTTTGATTGGTTGATTCCCGAAGGGCCATGATGATATATGGCCGACAAGACTGTACAGGTGCACAAGCTCTGCCACCACCTTCACTGCCGGCGCTGAACAAGCGAGTGGTTTCCTCCTTTGCATTCTTTGGTGACACATACGAAAAGCTTGGCTCATTCATTCGTCGCAGCACAGTGAATTGGTAGGCTAAGGCGCCCGAGATAAATACATATCAAATCTCGATGGTCAAAGCAATCGACGTTCAGCTGTGACTTGGGACGTGCAATGGTGTCAAAGTCACAAAACAGAGCACTGATAAGCTGATGATTATCACGAAAGCGATGTCAAAGCACGTGTCTCTCAATCGATGCAGTCAGCGCTTTGGCAGAGTTGCTCTCCAACGCGCAATCAATCGCTGACTCTACCTCAATAGAGAGGCAGTTCGAGGTGAGACTATTTCAGACAAAAGACACGCAATTGTCAGCCATATAGAACAAGAAGCTCCAGCGAGCACCAAGGTCTTGCACATAGCCGGTGTCAAAGTCAAACTTACTTCAACCAAGTCAGCGACGTGTTCTTCTCCAAAGCGCGACCAATCGCTGATCCCCCCACAGCGCCGATGTCATTCCACATAAGACTATTCCATAAAAAAGACATGGATTCGTCAGTCACAAAGAACGAGGAAGTCTAGGCTAGCAAGGTAATAAACTCTCTCGCCAGACCCAGACAAAGTCATACGTACTCCAAGCATGTCAGCGTAGTATTCTTCTCCAACGCGCTCCCGATCGCAGTTGCTCCTCCCGCGCCAAGCTCGTTCTTCCCAAGACTATTTCATCCAAACAAAAATGGAGTCGTCAGTTACCAAGCACCAGCATCAGAACGTGTTTTTCAGGGTACAGGTACGAAGCCTTTGCAGAAAGCCGGTGTCAACGTCAAACATACTTCAACGAAGTCAATGCAGTGTTCATCTCTAAAGCGCGACCGATCGCTGATCCTCCTTCAGCGCCAAATATATTATTAGCAAGGCTATTAGTTCCAACAGTCAAAAGGACATCAAATCGTCAGCAACGAAAGCGAGAAGATTTAGCAAGGCGCTAAGCGTTCAGCCAAATCGGTGTCAAAGTCACACGTACTTTAATGAAGTCAGTGCAGTGTCTTTCTCCAGCGCGCGACCAATCGCTGAGGCTCCTTCATCATCAATTTCGTTTCCTTCAAGACTAACTCAACAATAAGTCGTCAGCCACGAAGAACGACGAAGTTTAGCATGGCACTAGAATTTTTCGCCAAACCGGGGTCAAGTCGCACGTACTTCAACGAAGTGAGCGCATTATTCCTCTCCAACGCGCGACCGATCGTAGATGCTCCTTCGTTGCCAATTTCATTTTCAGAAATACTGTTTGTTTTCAGAAAAGACAAGAGATTTTTAGCCACAAAGATCGAGAAAGTTTAGCTTAGCATGGCAACCACCAAACGTGTATCAAAGCCACACGTACTCCAAATTAGTCAGCACAGTGTTCTTCTCCAAGGCGCGACCGATCGCTGATGCCCCTTCAGCACCAACGTCGTTCCTCCAAAGACTATTCCATCAGAAAGACATCATATGTAAGCCGCCAGGAACGAGAATATTCAGCAAACATGTATCAAAGTCACACATACAACAACCCAGTCAGCGCAGTGTTCTTCTCCAACGCGAAACCGATTACTGATGCTCCTTCAGCGCCAATCTTGTTGGAGCCAAGACTATTTCATTACAAAAGGACATGAAATCATCAGCCATCAGTCCGAGAAAGCTCAGCAAGGTAACCACCAAACCTGTATCAAAGTCACACATACTCCAACACAGTGAGCGAAGTGTTCTTCTCCAACGCGCGACCAATCGCCGATGCTCCTTCATCATCAATTTCGTTGTACCCAAGTCTATGTCGTCAAGAGGACATGGAATTGTAAGCCATCAAGTCCGAGGAAGCTGAGTAAGGTAGTATTCTCTTCGATCGAATCGGTGTCAGAATCAAGCGTACTTTAATGAGGTGAGCGCAGTGTTCTTCTCCAACGCGCGACCGATCGCGGATGCTCCTTCAGTGCTAATTTTGTTGCGTCCAAGTCTATTTCGTGAAGAGGGCATGAACTGTCAGCCATTCAAGTCCGAGAAAGCTTAGTCCCTTACTAAACAGTCAAGCGTACTCCAATGAGGTGAGCGCAGTGTTCTTCTCCAGCGCGTGACTGATCAAAGATACTCCTTCGTTGCCAACTATGTTCTTTGTAAGACTTTTGCATAAAAATGACATGAAACCATCAGCCACGTAGAGCGACAAAGCTCAGCAAACCGAAAGTCAAAGTCAAACGTACTCCAATGAGGTGAGCGCAGTGTTCTTCTCCAGCGCGCGACCGATCGAAGATACTCCTTCGTCGCCAACTTTATTCCTAAGAAGACTTTTGCATCAAAAAGACATGAAGCCATCAGCAACGAAGAACAACAAAACTCGGCAAGGGACAAACCGTTTTCGCCAAACCTGTGCCCAAGTCACACGTACGACAACCAAGTTAGCACAGTATTATTTTCCAATGCGCGACCGATCGTTGATGCTCCTCCATCGCTAGCTTCATTGTATTGAAGGCTATTATTCAATCAGTCCAAAGGACATGGAATCGATAGCCACAAAGAACGAGAAAGTTTAGCAGGGTTAATAATTTTCCAATCAAATCGGTGCACAAGTCACACGTACGACAACCAAGTCAGCGCAGTGTTCTTCTCCAACGCGTGACCAATCGCTGATGCTCCTTCAGCGCTGATGTTATTAAAACAAAGACTACTTAACCAAGAAGACATGAAGCCGTCCGCGATCAAGTACGAGAATGATTAGAAAAATACCAAACTGTAAATTCCAAGACCCGAAGCCATCTTCAAAGCAACTCACTCGAGCGAAGTCAGCGTGTTGTTCGCCTTGAGCGCCTCTGCGAGCGAGACTGCTTCTAGAACACCGATTTGGCTATGACGTAGACTGTGCACAAAGATAGAGAGCGCGTGTCAGGCGAAACGAAAAAGTATCGTCTGTATGTGAAAAGTTCTTCCACCAAACCTTGAACACCAAAGATGAGAAATTTTGGTGTGCATCCACAGTGCTGCACCAAAACTTCACACTCATTCGCGGAGCTCTTCTGCTCCAGCAAGTTCAAACACACGCAAGACTCACCACACCTGTCGAAGCGTTTTGTTCCCATTAAGCGCCACGGCAAGCTTAATCGCACCCCCCAGCCTCACCCTAAGTCTCACATCGATCCTGTGCGTGAAATGGAAGGCACATGAGTATGCATGAGTAAACGAATGCGTCTACCTTTCCCTCGGCTGTGCCCAGCTAGTCTCACTTACCACAAGGCCACTTCCCGGTCGACCGCCTCAAGCACTTCGCCCAACGACTCTGCACACCAAAATTTCGACACTTCGCCACACGTCAACACGTCCACGTACTTGCCCATCTCTCATCTCTTGTACGTCGACTTTGCCTGTGGAACTCTGGAACGCTTTGTGTGCTCTCTATTCTCTATTCTCTATTCTCTATTCTGCCAAGTGCTCCAAGTCCTCGTTCGAGTACCCCTCTTGCGTCTCTCCCTCTTTGCCAGCCAAAAAAACAAAGAGCTATTCCGTCACTTCGACGCAGCGGTGCCGTTAGAGATAATTATAAGGTAGAGTACCGATGTGCAAGATGCTCGAAAATTTACAATCGATGTTTTGTGTTGCAAGCAGCAACGTTTCCGAAGGGGTTGGCGAAGAATCAGTGGATCTCGCGCATGTTTAATGCTTCAAGGATGTGAGCTGAAACGAGGCGCGGCCTTTGCAGGCTCGTAGTGACACGCCATCAACCGTCGTGTGATCGTGCAGAACGGTAAGGGTGCCCAACTTGGCCACCTCCGTTCATTTTAAGATGAACAACTCTTTGACGCGCCGCCTTCGAGAGCACGCGATCGCAAACAGAAGGGGACAAAAGAAACATATAACTTTGATAGTCTACATCATGATACCTTGGCATCCAGGCAACGAGAGGCATTTTATTTGTACAGCACAACGTCACAGACGATCTTTTCGAGGCTCTTCGCACTATAAGGTTTGGTGAGAACGGCGTCAAAGCCGATTTCGCGGTAGTTCTCAATGTCCACTGAAGTTGAATTACCCGTCACGGCTAAGATTGGCAAAGTAAGGCTGAACTCGCTTCGCAGGCGAACAAGTATTTCGTCGCCACGAGAGAATTTCATGACGATATCCAACAAAATGCAATCCGGCACAAAGTCGTCGCTGCTCACGTGACGGATGACATCAACACCATCGAAATAAACCACAGATTGCGGGTGAAAGGTTCTCGCCACAGTTTTTGCGAGGATGTGGTGAACAACAGCGTCATCCTCTGCAGCTATTACCCGAATCTTCTTGGAGAGCTTGAGGCAACTCTCGGTTTCATTCCAAAAATTGGACACACAATTCTGAATGTCTTTTGGCGCTGTTCCACGCACCGCCATGTCGAAACCAGCATTGTAATACGGGGTATCATCAACATTATTCGCGTTGGAGAAGGACTCGGGGAGAACCTTAACGAAGAAAACGTTCAGGTTCCTCTTAACGGTAGCCAAAGATCCAACGAAGACAATGCCTGGCCGAGGGGAGATGCAGTGCTCCTGCAAATTTTGGGAGGCATTGAACTCCGCCACCGTGCAATTTGCGATTGGTTTGCACGCTTCGCGAATGGCGATAACAGTCTCGGCCGAAAGCGACTCATCCACACCGATTACGAGGGCGCCAGGGTCGACGTGGATGGTTTCGCTCAAGTTGAACGACTCTGTGGACACGGACCCTGTGGATGGAGAACCCGTTTGTATCGGTGACAGAATCGGTTTCAAAGTTTCCAAATACGGCATCCACGCCATGAAGCAAGCACCGTGGTCTTTGTCGGAGCGGTTTGAAAGAGTACAATCGCCGCCCATGAGCCGCATTATGCTACGTGAAATCCCAAGCCCAAGTCCTGTCCCTGGGGAAACCTTAACATTCTCCAATTGTTTGTACTCTGCAAAAAGCTCATCCGGATCAGTCTTGCCCAGACCTGGCCCTTCGTCGAGAACTCGGTACATGATTTTGTTATCCTCTATGTACACCTCTAAGCTGATCTGACCCCGTTCGCAAGCCTTGACAGCATTGCTCATGCCATTACTCAAAACTTGGCGTAACCTTTGCGGGTCAATCATAAACGTAGCATTTGCCAGATTTGGGTCAAGCTTCAACACGAGCTCAACCTCGGAGCTACGGCACAACGTTCGAAACTGGTTGTAACAGTCGCGTGCGAGGTCGGAGATGTTTGTAGGAAGCTTGACCAACTTCAACTCAGTGAGCTGGCTCTTACTAAAGTCCAAAAAGTCGTTCACAAGGTAACTCATGTGTGCACAGATCGCACCAAGTTGGTCCACCAATGCCTTTTGAGTAGCATCTACCACAGAGAGCTCCGCCACAAGCGCCAAAAGGCTGTGCAAGGCTGCTCAATCCAACCACGAGCCAAATTAGGTCAGCACCAGCGAAAGGATTGTTAAACTAAACAAACTGAAGAGGCGAGCAGAAACTTACGACTGTGAGTCAAACAGAGCAGGGACCACGAACGGAGAGGAGCACGGAAGCGGAGAGATTGAAGTCGAGAGAACAAGTTAGCAAAATCGCATCCAAACATTTGTCGCAGGCTGCTCTGCGAAACCCAACGTTGAACGTTGAAAAGAAAATGAGTGCCTAACTTACTTTCGAAGCTCATGGCACATGTAGCTCATGAGGCGATTCTGTGACTCCTTCCTGATGCGCGCAATGGCGAGTTCCTGTGAATGCTTGCTCCTGCGCCGGATGAGGTAAAACCCAGAGCCCAAAGTGAAAACGATGACTACCGACACGCCAATGGTGAGAGAGTAGACGAGCGTGGTATCTGTGATTGTTCTGAACCCATGTGTAACGAGCAACCAATCACGGCCACCAATTTTGACATCTAACGCCTTGACGAGCCTATCGTCCCCGGGGTTCAGCGCAACGTCAATATTAGCCGTTTCCTCCGGAATGTCATTCGAAGTCGACACGTCATAGGCGTGCAAGTATGTATTTTTGCTATCGGTGATGTCGTAGAGGTACACTGCAGTTGATTTGGCTGCGAGCGTCAAGTCTGTCAGCAGCGTCTCGCGGTCGCTGGACTCCATGGACCAGTCCACATAGTTGATAGTACTCCGCAAGAGAGTCTGGAAACCAAAGAAGCCATAAATCCCAACGGGAGTCGAGCCGTTTTGCTCTGCTTCGCTGGGGGCGGCCATGTTGGGGGAGGCGGACGCAAACAGTCCGCAGCCGTACTGTTCGCCGTTCGTGGTGACATTAATTCTTCTTGAGATCCTCACCGTCCCCTTGAGCACTGCCTCAGTGAAAGCGCGATTGTAATCGTCAATGTCGCTGTGAACCAAGTTTACTGCACGGTATGAAGCCGTTCCGTTCGCCGGGAGCGGCGCTCTTTGCGCAACGACGAGGGAGACACCACTTGGCACGTCTATTTCCGTAATGTGCGTGCCATTGTAGCCTTGAAAAGGGAAGATGTCCTCTGTGGAATTGAAGTACTCCTTCCAAATAGCAGACGTGATGTTGAGGAACTCTTCGTGCTCCTGGGTGCCGTTGAGGACCACATCCACACCATAGGCGATCACTCCTGAAATTTGACTTCGCAATTTGAGGGCGAGAGCTTGGAACAAAGACCTAAAGGGCTCCTCCACGTAATATTTGGAATCATATGCGAGTGTGAAAGAGCCAAGCGCCTCAATGTTGTGAATATGCCTCGCAAGCTGGTTGTGAAGCGCCGTTCTGTAAGCTAATGAAATTCTGTAAAAGACATCATCCTGGTTTGCCGCAACTTTTCTGCGCTCAAATGCGACCAACAGCGCAAGCGCAAGAAATGCAATAGCCATGGCCACGAGAACTATCGCCAAAGTCCCGGGTGTAAGCCACGGAGGAAGCCGTCCACAGTAACGTGGCCATTCCACACTCTTCTTCTTCCTCTTCTTCTTGTCCTTTGGCGTCAGCGCCGCTGGACTTTGTTTCTCCTTGGCGGCCGCAGGCTTTTCTTCTGTGACAGAGATGACAATGCTCGCATTATTCTCCGGGGCCATCTCATCGCTGGGAGTCATCTCCATCTCCATCTCAGCCGGAGCCCGAGCGGAACCCATTTACTTTCACAACCCAACCAACCCGATTTCCCAATTTCATCCAATTTCCCGATTTCGATTATTTTCGATTCTGCCAATTTCTGCCAACACTTTGCGACGAGCGGTCAATGATTCAATAATTCAATCTTCAATTCCCACCTTCACCTGCTAAATTCCGACTGCAATCACTCTCAATACACTTCCTTATCACCTCAAACTCACCGTCCACTTTCGCCCCTCTCTCTCTCTCTCTCTCTCGCACACGCACACAACAGACTCTGCACGGCACACGGCAGGCGCCGCTACGCCGCTACGCCTTTGCCTAACACCTCGCCTAACGCGCGCGCACCCGTTCCGCGAACTCGCAGTTTTCTGCGACTGACAAGAGGCCCTTGCTGTCCCTCTCAACAAGATGTCTTCTTCCGACGGATAGGCTTACTTCGGTGTACGCTAATGCCACACTTCTACTAACGTTTCGTCTAGAATCGAGCTATTGTGCGCGGCCCTGTGTGTCCTACAGTTGGCTAAGGTGTTTCGGTAGAACCTTCGTTGGTGGGGTTCTACACGGCTTAGGTTGGTTGTTTAGAGAGAATGGTAAGTGGTGGTTACCGTATCATTGTGTATGCTAATGAATGGGTAGTTAGAAGTGGTAGGTCCTAGGGAGGAGGAGGAGGAGGGAGGAGAGAAAGGGAAGTAGGGGGAAGAGCGGGAGGAGGAAGGGTGATAGTAGCCACTGTTAAAATTCCGGTAAGGAGTTGGGTGAGTAGAAAGGAGGAGAGGAAGTGGGACAGAAGGAAGAGGTAAGAGAGAAGAGAGAAGGGGTATAGGCGGGTACGTTAAGGTGGTAGCAAGTATCTTGTTCGGGGAAACAGACGAGGAAGGAGAGAGAAGCAGCAACCAAAAGCATGCCAATAACACACCGAATTCAAAATCACTTGACCCGCCCAGAATCGACCTCGATCTTGCGTTCAATA